>CM031587.1:1628322-1742779 GCA_018467065.1 Ephestia elutella | reverse complement strand
AGTTCGTAGCCCCTGACCAAGAAAATGTAAGAAATAAGGGTCAGAATTATTTTTAGTTGTCGACGTAGTCACCACCTAATTCAACAAACTTCCTCAAACCGTCTTGTACTTAACTTGATTTTGAATTTAAAAAAAAATGATTCCTCGAGCCCCTGAAAATTCTCATCTTCGACAGCTATCAGCTTCTCTTTGGTCAAAAATTTTGAGCCACAATAATATTTTTTTGAATCAGGAAACATAAAGATCCGACAATTATATATCAGGAGAATGGGACAACAATTCAAAGTCACAATTGCGAATTTCGGCCATCGTTTCTGCGAAAGTGTGAACCCCGCCAATATCTTGATGAAACAATCCTTTTTTTCGCAGTATACCAGGTCGCTTTGCTTTTATTTCTTTCACCAAACGTCATAAAAGTTTGCAGTAATAACTGTTATTTATTGTTTCACCTTTTGGTAAATAATCAATAAACATTATTCCTTTGACGTCCCAGAAAACTGAAGCCATAACTTTATTGGTCCAAAAATTACCTTAGCCTTCTTTAGAGTAGGTGACCCAGACGTATTTCATTGAATCGACTGTTATTTTGGTTCTAGTATATGGCGATGAACCCAGCTTTCATTAATTGTAACATATCGAGCCAAAAAATTTCAGTGACTACTTCAAATAATCCCAAACAGTGGCGTGAAATTGTGAATTGAACAAGTTTCTCTTCAACTCAAATCGGTCTCGTGACCCATGGGGCAGAAATTTTATGAAATCCCAGTTTTTCAAGATTTGCTGTTTTGTATCCAATCATAAGTAGGCTTCTAATCCCAGCTATCATATTTAGAGCTATTTTTGATTACTTAGTATCAAATCACATATTTTTTCTATGTTTTCTTGAGTGGTTGATGAAAACGGCCTTCCGCTTCTAGGGTCATCTTCAATATTTTGCCAGCTCCGTTAGTATATAGCTATACACTTTTTGATGCTTGAATGTGAATGGGCAGACTCCCCTGATGTACCCAATATATATTAATATATATCTTTTAGAGTAAACCCCTTTTCATGAAGTTACTTATTCACAGCTTCGTGTTAATCTTTACCCACATTTGAAATTACCGTCAGATCACTTCAAACAAAAATTTATAAAAAAAATGTTTTTAGCCGTATCGCTATGAAACATTACACTTTACATACTGATTAAATAAGCTATCTAATGAAGATAGTTACATAAAATACCAACGATTCTTTCTATGTTAGGCTACGAACTTTTCAAACGTCCCTCGTAAATTACAACGCGTAAATGAAATGATACTGACGCTGGTATTCTTTGGAACCCTAAAAATGGTCAATATAAGATTGGTTGATATTGCCATGAATCATCTTGAGCTGAATTTATTATGTACTAGCTGTTGCCCGCGGCTTTGCCCGCGTGAGTTTTGCTTAGGCGAAAAATCTTTTTGTGTTCAAAACTGTAGTAACCTAAACTCCAGTACTCAAATAATCAGCCATTTGCTTATCCCGTGTCTCGCGGGAATATATTAGGTACCGTAGTACAGTTCCGGTGTTAAAATGAATCAAAAGTGATATTTAATTCAATAAACGATCTTCGTATGCTCGTTATCTACAATTTCCCGTGTACCACCACTTCCACCCCGAGTCTTTGTCCCCTTTGTCCTATCCCATGACCTGTCTATTTATACGTCAGTAGAAAATACTCATCAGGTTGAACGACTTTTGCAAAGGCCCCATTTCCATTTATTTTATAGAGTAGCTGGTCTCTTGGAGTTTTTCATCAGATGTTCCATAATCTTCAATTTTTATACGTCAGCAGAAAATGCTCATTAGGTTGAACGACTTTGCTAAGGCGCCATTTCCATATAATGATGTAATAGTGTAGCTGGTCTCTTGGAATTATTCATCAGATGATCCTGATCTTCAATTTTTATACGTCAACAGAAAATGCTCATCAGATTAATAAACTTTTGCAAAGGTACCATTTCCATATTTCTTATAGTTTAGCTGTTCTGTTATGGGTCTTCATCAGGTGTTCCTGTTTTCAAAATGAATTATAGCCTATATGTTGCCCAGGCTTAATAGCTATATAACAAAAAAAAAAGTTTCATTCAAATCCGTCCAGTAGTTTTGGATACGGACTCCCACGAGAAATCGCCGCAGCATCGAGGCCGCCCGCTTCCGCATAATAGCAAAAAAGTCATTTTCTATATGAAATATGGAAATGGTACCTTTGCAAAAGTTTATCAATCTGACGAGCATTTTCTATTGACGTATAAAAATCGAAGATCAGGATATCATCTGATGAAGAACTCCAAGAGACCAGTTTTGCGATAGGTGCCCGCGCCAGTTACTTCGGAATCCCTATCGCGATATTAAAGGAAACTAGATAATATAATTAGAGGACTGTATGGATTTAATAATAGGTATTGTGATAGCCCGGCAAATCGACGCGGCTTCGTTCGCTATCGGTGCAGAAGTGTTGTCGACCCGTCATTCCGTCGATGACAGGTGACAGGCGCGCGGGGGGTCTGCGCCCGCGCCCGTAGTCTGTGGTTGATGGAGTTGCCATCAACAACCAGCTACACTATTACATATATGGAAATGGAGCCTTAGCAAAACTCGTTCAACCTGATGAGCATTTTCTACTGACTTATAAATATTGAAGATCTAGAACATCTGTTCCCGTTTATCAACATATAGGTATTCCCGCGCGACACGGGATAACCAAACCTGTTTTGAGTACTGGAGTTTAGGTTGCTACAGCTTGGAACACAAAGGTTTTTTATCTTAGCGAAACTCACGCGGGCGAAGCCCCGGGCAACACTAGTACATTGTAATGAATGATGATGTACTGTACATACGGATGATGTCGGCGAGGTCCTTGCGCAACGTGGGCTCGCCGCCCGTGAGGCGCAGCTTGTCGACGCCGAGCATCGCGAACACGCGCGCGAGCCGCAGCGTCTCGTCCGGCGTCAACAGCCGCTCGCGCGCCGACAGCGGCACGCCCTCCGCCGGCATGCAGTACTTACCTGCCATTTAAAATTAAATACTCTTATTTTTATATACCTATGTCCCCATCATGGGGAAAAGTGCATGCAACTCTAATGTAACCATAATGCAAAGATTGCAAAATGGCATCCTAAGAAATATAGCTAACACACCATGGTTCATAACGAATACCGAAATTCATAATGCTTTACAAATCAACACTGTTATGGAAGAGATAAGGCTCTCCGCTGAACGCTACAGAAATCGGCTCTTAAACCATCCTAATGAGCTAGCATGCAAACTGAACAACATTAGCTACAATAAACGGCTGAAGCGACACGACATTCAGAGTCTAAATTGTAGACATTGAGAAAGGCAGCAACCACTGGGGAGCGCCTTTGACCGGACATATCCCCCACCTAATCCGCTAAAAGTCTAAAGACTGATCGCAGATATAATGACAAAACAAAAAAAAAAAAAATGTCCCCATCAATTCGTAAATCCGTCAGATTACAATCCGACTTGCCAGATTGTAATGTGTCGACTCAATCCTACAAATCATTTACATTTGATGCATTTTTTTTTGGCCCATTACAATCGGTCGACGTGAAACCGCCAGATTGTCAAACAGTCTCCCACCAAAAACATTTTCGTAAAGTGTTGCAAAGAAGAAACCATAATCTTATGTAGAACCAAACTTCTAACGTCAATGCGATATTACCGTAAATGCAGCGAATTTTCACTATTTTGCAATTTCACACAGGAATAAAAACCTATAAGTTACTTCCTGTTGACCTAAAATTATGAAAGGGCATGTTGTATAGCAGGCTATATCATGAGCAGTTCCCCAAAAATCCGAAATAATATCAAAAACCGATTAAGACCATCATATATTTGTTTTTTCGTTATCTTGTTATGGTACAAAAATACATTTAATATTGCTTAATATCGTATAATGGCGATACTGACATGGCGCCCGTACGTATATGTTCAGAAATTATGATACAGAAAATCAGATACATGCTCGATATTTTCATTATATTTTAGAAAATTAATTAAAGTAAATGTTCCAAACACATGTTACATGCAATATCACAAAAACATATGTGTATTTCACATAAATAGATAAATAATAAATAAAATAAACAATTCTTTCCCAAGGCACGTATGTAATAAAAGTACACTTTTGAACGTACTGGAAATCGGAACTGTCAAATGAAGCGCGTCAACGTCAAATCATAATGGGTGTCAGCCATTTTGGCGGAACTCGCCTAACCTTCATTACGATTTTGTTAACTAAATGTACCATAGAAAGGCTACGAATTTATTGGATTTACTTCTAAGGCATCGATACGGACCTAAAAATGAAAAGTTCAGATTGGTGCTCATGATATAGCCGGCTCCCCATACATTTGTGCAACAACCCCTTTGGCAAATAGCAAGGTCTAACAGTACTTGTACAGGAATAAATATGAAAGTTGTAAATATGTTCAGTAGGGAATTTAGGGGAGGGGGTGGGGGGGTGGAGTAGGACATGTGCCCCCAGACTGCTTTTTTGTGTACATATACTGTGGAGGGAGATTCCATAAAGGTGCATATCAAATTAAGAAATAACAGAATTTACTGATATTTTTCTCTAATGGATTATTTCTTGCTCATCTGTTCCTGGCATAGTGAGAGCATCCCCCACTCCGCAGGAGCCTGGTGCCAAAATTCCTTAGCATTTGTTTCAAGTGTTTCAAGGTGGGCCGCAACAGCATCCGGGTGTATGTCGATTCATTGCACCACCCCCCCACCCCCAACATGGATAGTCTGCTACTGCCCACAGAAAAAAACCCTGGATCCACCCTTGAATATATTGTTGGAAGTCTAAAAGAAAATGTCACAAAATTATTTTTGCACTCGATGCAGGATGAGTCCTAGGGATCAAACTGAAAGTTAAGTTTCTTTTTTTAACTAGTTGGTCATTTTGTTAGAGTTATCATGTGAGATGCTTTGTGTGTAAGGAACCCTTGGTGCCCGAGTTTGCCTCACACTTGGCTGGTTTTTTTCTCTATGCTACAAACCATGAAGTGTAGGCTATATTTTTTATAATGCAATTTTGTTGATAGTCAAGCCATTAATTTAATACAAAAACAATACACATTGTAACTACTTACAGCGTAAATTACATCGCTCTGTAAGAGATATACGCAAATAATTGTGACGACGTCCCATCAAGTCCACGAGCGGAGCCAGCTGCTCCGCGCTGTCCGAGGCCGGGGCGGGAGTCACATTGCTGCTGCACAATCTAGCGTATCCCGCCACAGGAACACCATTCGGATTTTTACCCAACACAAGTCGTAACAATTTACTTGACGCACTTGACCCTAACATAATTTTTACTTATATAGCACGCAATAACACGCGTGCGTCGGTCACTTAATCAAACAAACAAGTCCAAAAACTACACTTTTTATATATTAGATTAGACAAACTTAAAAACACATTGCCATTGAGAAGTACTGAACTAGGCGAAGTCTTATTTTCTTATCTTGTCAGACGACGACACGCGATAAGTGAGTGTAGCGGAAAACTAAAGAATGATTAAAAGTGAAATAAACATTACAATAGAATTTAATTCCTTGAACTTCTGAAAACAAGACAAGTTTTCTGAACTTTTCTGTCTTGAGTCAGTTTATTCCGTTCAGAAATTTCACGCTTGCCGGGGCCGCACACGTCAGCACAGAATTAATATATAAGTACTACGTAACGTCAGTTTATTTCCGTACGGAAACTGCTACTTAAATAAAATAACTTTTAAGCCATAGAGCAACACGGACTCCTTCCGGGCCGCGCGCGGAAGTCCTTGTTGCTCGAAGCTTTTAAGCACAGAATTTTTTTTTTAATATAACCTTTAAGCATCTTTTAAGTATGTATTTACATAACTATAGCACTTTGTTAAAGTGCCCTTCCTTATCTTAAATTTCATCCATCCTAAAATCCTACTATCCTATTCATTCTAACTTGCCTATTTGTATGACTTACTATATATACAGTAAAGTCTTCGATCCCCTAGCGTTCAGGATCAGGACTAAAAAAAACAAAAAGCCATTTACAAAATATCAATGTCAACTATGTGACTGTAAATCATGGAAGTAGTAAGTACTTTGTACAACGGTACTTATTACTTCCATGCTGTAAATAGAGTATGTGTTTTTTAAGGTTCCATACCTTTAATGGCAAAAACCTCAGAACAATAACTATAGCAGTTCTGTGGCAAAAACTGAACCCATCACTTTGTTGTCCGTCTGCCTGTCTGTCTGTCAAACTTTTTTTTCTGGAACGCTTAAAGGTATCAAGTTGAAATTCATATCAAATACACGAGTATTCATACGAATGAATGATGATGAATGATGAATGATGTTTTTTTATTGCTGTAAACATGGTACACAATAGATGTTACAATTTCTTATACATTTTTAGGAAACACATGTTTAGTCAGTATTGACATGCAACAGACAACAGTTAAAAGTCACATTTGTTTCATTAAATATCATTCGTATCTTTAAATATATCAAATTTAAAAACCTTATTTACTTCTATATGGGGTAAGCCACAAGTTGGAAACCCTGCTCGTGATACGCCAAGAATGACAGACAATCACCATTTTTTTTTTTATTTAGTTTGTCTCTGATTTTTAGAACACTGGCTGAATTATTGCTTGGGAAAAATACAAACTTCGATGAAGTTCTTATTTTTTCCTTTTTTTTTTTTTTTATTCTTTTTTTTTTGGGGGCTTTTGTCGATGACATGTCAGTCCCATTGAACAGAAAAAAACAACATTAAACACAAAAAAAAGGAGAACACAGAAAAGGAAAAAAAAAAATTACGTTAACCTGATGCCTGTGTGGCCTGTTGGAGGGACTCCAACAAACCACACCAGCACAAGGAGGCCTCAGAACTTGGTTTACACAAAACACTTTGAATTGCCCCCACATCCAGCCTATTAATTTTAAACCTATCCAGAAATGCCTGTCTTGCAATTTGGTTCCGCTCACATTCCATCAATAAGTGATAGATATCCTCTATGTGTCCACATGTTTCACAATTGGGTGAGTCAACTTTTTTCATTAAGTATGCAAATTTTCTTGATGGAATATGACCGGACCTTACTCTTAAGGCGAGATGGTAGTCCAAATGTGTTATTGATTGTCATTTTTCATGACTAAATTTACCTACTTAGAGTTTAATTACGAACTTGAAATTAATACAGCATATAATACACAATATGTGAAAGAGTCTGAAACGTATACTTTTTTAAATATATATATATATTTGGTTAAAAAAAATCATAAAGTCCCCTCTATGAAAAATCTTTCAAGTCAGAATTCGTAAAATTTTCAGCGACAACATATATATATTTTTTAATTTATAGCAAATATATCTATTGTAATAAAGTCTGAATCGAACACTTTTTTTTCTTGTCTAATATTTCAAAAGATATTTAAGAAATACCATAAAAATTATAACCTCTTCAATCTCCTGAAAATAACAGCAAAATTGTGCTATGCAAAAAACAATCTTATTACTATGCGTCCACGCTTGGCTCTCGCTTCGTTCTTGCGTGTCAGTCGGCCGCCGCCCGCGTACATGTAACGTCGTCTCCGGACGCTCTTTCTTCTGAATTAAACAAATTTTTTTCGTACTTTTATGAAAGAAAAATTGAGGGATCAGCATTTTTGTGCAGTGCTGTGAAAATGGGAAATAAGAAATCTATGAAAATAGCGAAAGAAATGACAAAAAAAAAGAAAAATAAATCACCACGACGGAATGTTTGGGTGAGTTTGAGTATCATATTCCATTCCAATTTCAAAAATGGCGTTTATCTGTGTCTTCGCCAAAACTTACACATACTCACTCATTCACACAATCATTCCTTTTCCTTCATTCCATTCATTCTACCCTACCCAGTCCTACTGTGATGGCCGCGCGCGCAAGATACGCTCTAAATTAAATTTCTAAAAACCGCAAAAAAAAATCTACCAAAACTCAAAAGTTCAGGTGTGTCCAAGTGATAGTGCTCTCAAGAACTTTCTTCCTTTGTACGGGGCGGAGTCCAGCGCTGGAGAGGAGCTGTGCCTTAGATTGAGACCACGAGGCCAGGTACCCAACCTTTTCATTATCCGCCCGTCCATCTGCTCCTTCGAGCCGCGTCCGCTATTCCTTATCCCGGATTCAATTATTCCTATTTAAAATTCGCTTTCATCGCCATACAAATCACACAAAAATACATTTATCGCATATTTCATTCAATCTCGCATACCCCACATCGCTATCTTTTCTCTCGCTAAAACTCATAAACGCATATATTTTCCTCATATATATCACTTTTATTATCTTATATATTCGCATTGGTATACGTATTTCATATTACAATTATCCGTAAACTATTATTTTTCGAAATAGTTTTATATTTTTCAAGCCGTTCTGGGCTCCTGCTTACCGCACTTTACGATACCGCGTGGTTGCCGTTTCGCCGTTTCTATGAGAGCGCCCGCGCCTTCGTAAGCCGCCAAATTTAAAAATCATATTTTTTAAATCGATTTCTCGTCGATTTAGTTTTATGTTTTCACTCAAGTAGCTATACATTTTTCATTTCAATATGTCTAAAGATAATATTGAAGATTCCCCGAAGTTATTCGTTTAAGAGCTAAAAGGGAACATCTTTTTACTATAATTCAACATACCTATTCCCTTAGCAAAAATGTTTCTGATGAAACCAATAAAGCTCAGTTTCTGATTATGGTACAGTCGCTAGAAAAAACTAGAACTGATTATATGCAGACACTCGATGATTTGGCAGCAGCTCAATTATTATTTGATCCAAAGTCCAAACCGGATTACTCGGGTATGAGATCTTTTGACCAACTTTATTGTCACATTAAAGCTTGTGAAAATAAATTGAGTGTAAATGTTTCCAAGTGCGATCAAAAATTTGAGTTGTTAAATAAAAAACTGCCCCCGCTTAATTTAATGTCATTTGATGGAACTCCCAGCAAATGGTCACTCTTTTACGAAAACTTTAAAAGTCTTATTCATAAAAACGCCCGCTTAACCGATGCGGAAAAGGTTCAGTACCTAGTAGGTAAATTAACAGGCAAGGCTTTGACGGTATGTTCTGGGATACCACCTACTTCAGATAATTATACAATTATTTGGAACGCACTTCTCGAAAAGTACCAGGACGTTAGAGTTCAGGCTTCATTATACATTGATCAGATTATTAATTTTAAACCCAATCAATCTCTTGACGCATTTTTAGAACAGTTTTGCTCGGCAGAATCGGCTTTACGTAGATTAAAAATCGAAAATCTGTCAGATTACTTGTTTACTCATATCGCGCTCAACAAACTTGACAAAGAAGTTGTTAAGTTGTTCGAGCAATCACATTCCACGATAGAAATACCTACTTTCTCACAACTCACGCAATTCGTAAAAGACCAAAGTAAAATACAAACGCTTCGCTCATCCGCATACACAAACAAAACGCACCCCTCAAACACTAATAAAAATACAAATAAAAACAAACAAACACACACTTTCTTAGCTAATACTGGTCCAGTCGATCAGAACTTGCACGCATCTCGCATGTACTCACCGCATACGCAATCCCCCCAAAATTATGTACCGCGCACATTTAATACCGCTCAAAACGCTCAAACCGCTCAATCTCGCACGCAAAACTTACAGTCTCACAATTGTTTATTATGCAATTCTCACCCTTCACACGCACTATACAAGTGTCAGTATTTTCTGAATGAAACTCCATTTGCAAGAAATAACTTAGTTGCGAAGTATAACTTTTGTATTAATTGCCTAGGATTTCATAATATTGCATCTTGTCGATCACAACATAGTTGTAATATTTGTCGCCAAAGACATCATTCATTATTACACATAAATGAAATTCCACAAATTAGCAACACAACTTGCAATCACTCGTTGGAAAGCTATCCGTCTCACTCGCACACGCACTACGCCGCAGCCGCTCCGCTCGCACCTATGCAATCGCCATCCGTTCAGGTTCAGCCGTACACTTCAAGCGCTGCGTCCGCTGCTCATCACTCGACGGCATGCATCCAGGCAGCGCTACAAGCCGCTGAAGTGCCATGCGTCAAAGCCAGTAGCAGCGCGCCGCCGCCGCCGATAGATTCAAATGCGCGCGCGAATTTAAATAACGTCGCATTATCAGTTGTTACGACTTCTCGTTTTAATAACTTAGGTGGTAGTGGTACGGTAATTTTACCTACCGCTTCCGTTTTCGTTTATAATAAAAATAAACGTTATAACGTTCGCTTATTTATAGATTCAGGATCCATGAGTCATTTTATAACAAAATCTTGTTGTGATAGATTAAATTTAAAAATTACTCCCGCGTCATCCTCGATTATGGGCATCGGTCAAACTAAGAGTATATCATATGGAGTCACCACTCTTAAATTCCATTCCCGTTTTGATCCTTTGTGTTCATATGATATAGTGGCTCGTGTTATTGATTCGATCACCGATCGACTACCCAATTTTGAGTTAGATACCTCTCAATTGACTCACCTCAGTGACTTACCAATGGCTGATTCCAACTACCATATGCCTAGCGAAGTAGACTGCTTAATAGGTAATGAGCTCTTCCCCTTCTTGTTGGGAAATAACAAAGTGACTTCACCACAGTCTTCGGTAGTCGCAGTAGAAACCACTCTTGGGTATTTAGCCATGGGTAGGGCAGCGGTGGCGCATATTAAACCTTCTCGCAATTCTAATAATAATAAAACTTTCTTTTGTTCTGTTGATCAAACTCCAACGCTAGAAACAATCACGCAACGCTTTTGGGAACTCGAAAGTGTTCCAAATAAAATTCACGTGAGCCCTGACGATGAGGCCTGTGAAAAAATATTTCAGTCAACTTACTCTCGAGATGACACCGGTCGCTATACCGTGCACCTCCCATTTAAAAACAATCCTTCAGAATTAGGATATTCTTATTCTATCGCTAAACGCCGTCTAATTAATTTGGAGAAAAAACTAGATGACAACCCAGACTTACGCTCTAATTACAATGACACTATACAAAATTACATAGACAAAGGTTACTTAACTAAGGTTGAGAATGCCTCGCCTACTGATCGCTCTTATTACATTCCACACAGAGCTGTTTATCGCCCTGATAAACAGACTTCAAAAACACGTATCGTTATTGACGCTAGTAGTAAAACTACAAGTAGAAAGTCGCTTAACGATATACTCTATAAAGGTCCGAATTTACAGACGAGTATATTCGATCTTTTAATTAACTTACGCATGTTCTCCGTCGCTATGACTGCAGACATCGAGAAAATGTACTTTCAATTGAAACTTACACCTAAACATCACGCTTTTCAACGTATCTTATATCGTTTTGATTCCAAATCAGATATCGACACATTCGAATTCAACCGCGTATCTTTCGGTATATCAAGTTCACCTTACCTTGCCATGAGAGTCGTCCGCCAGCTGGCCGCCGATAGCCGCGATCAGTTTCCACTCGCCGCCGCTGAAGCCGAAACGCATATGTACATGGATGACTATATATCCTCAATGGATGGAGTAGATAACGCAGTTAGAGCCCAGTCTGAGCTGGTTCAAATGTTTGCTTCCGGTGGTTTCAATCTAATCAAATGGATTTCTAATAGCCCTGATCTCATGGACAAGATTCCCACTTCTTACAAAAGTGAAGACGTCATAAAGTTTGACACTGACGCTTCATCTCCTCATAAAATAGTTGGTATGCAGTGGCAACCGACTACTGATAATTTTCAATTCACAACGAACGCTGATATGCAAGAGTGCACCAAGCGCTCTATACTCTCTGTTACTGCGCGCTTATTTGACCCATTAGGTCTTATAGGCCCGGTAGTCACTTTTATGAAACTATTAGTTCAAGAATGCTGGATAGCTGACCTTAACTGGGATGATCCAGTAACTCCCGCCATTTTAAACAAATGGACACAGTTTCATAATGAACTTTCTTATCTTGAACAGATAAAAATTCCACGACATATAGGGTTGAGTGCTCAGCATGTCACTCTTATAGGTTTCGCAGACGCAAGTGAAAAGTGCTATGGCGCTAACGTATACCTACGCGTTAGTCAAAGTTCAAACTCACCTGGATCTGCCCAGTTGCTCGCCTCGAAGTCGCGCGTCGCCTCGCTGTCTAAGATGCCACTCGCTCGGCTGGAACTCTGTGCCGCACTCCTTCTCGCGAACCTCATAGATGTCGTTCGACACACTCTTTCAAAGAGATGTCATATCGATGAGACTTACGCCTTTTCAGATTCATCTGTCACGCTTACGTGGATCCATTCTCCACCTTATAAATTTCATACATTCGTCGCGAATAGAATAACTGAAATCAATTCAAAGCTTCCCGCTAAACATTGGTTTCATGTAAAGGGCACTGAGAATCCTGCAGATATTATATCTCGACCAGTAACGCCTAAAGCTCTAGTAAATAATAAGTTCTGGTTTAATGGTCCCCAGTGGATTGAACAAAGTTTCTCCGACTGGCCAGTTAAACCTTTTACAATTAATTTTAATAGCTGTTTAGACAGCTTAGAGACAAAAACTATAAGTTTAGTCGTTCAAAAACCTGAAACTACTCCGGTTACACATCCAATTGAGACCTTGGCTGAAAGAATTTCAGATTGGTCGAGATTATTACGCTCTGTAGTTTATGTCTTACGCTTTATACGCAAATTGCGCCCTCAAGGGCCAATTACTGTACAGGATTTAGAATTTTCGGAACATTACATAATCCGTTATGTTCAAAATAAATATTTCTTCAAAGAAATTATCGCATTACAAACTAACAAATTATCTAATAATACTCTCTCTCTCTCTCTCAGCCCAAAGACGTCCACTGCTAATAATACTCTACTCAAGCTAAACCCTTTCGTCGACCAAGATGGCATTCTTAGAGTCGGTGGTAGACTAAGAAATTCGCAGCTAGATTTTGGTCAAAAACGCCCTATTTTATTACCTTCCAAAGACACAATTACTCAGTTGATTGTTGACTATTATCACGTGACAAACCTTCACACAGGTCCGTCACTATTACTCGCTCTACTTAGACAAAAGTTCTGGATATTATCCGCTAGGAACTTGGTTCGCCAACGCGTACATAAATGTAATACATGTTTTAGGCTCAGACCTAAATTCACTTACCCTCGCATGGGAGATTTACCTTCCTATAGAATCTCTCAAGCTAAGTGTTTCGTTAATACCGCAGTAGATTACATTGGCCCCTTTTACATAACTCATATTAGACGCCGTGGAATTAAAAGCCATAAGGCATATGTATGCTTATTTGTGTGTCTCGCCACAAAGGCGCTACACCTAGAATTAGTATCTGACCTTAGTTCAGGTTTATTTCTCAACGCTTTCAAGCGATTTATTAGTAGAAGAGGCCCGGTTTCCATGATCTACAGTGATGGTGGAACCAATTTTATAGGCGCTAAACGTAAACTTAGCGAAATTTATGATTTATTACAGTCCACTGCTCACCAAAATTATATCAATAATTATTTATTGAACAATAAAATTCAATTTAAACATAGCCCACCATTTGGTCCTCATTTTAATGGCCTAAGTGAAAGTAATGTTAAGAGTGTTAAAACTCATTTAGTTAAAACTATAGGCTCTCAGATCTTAACATATGAAGAGTTCATGACCGTCTTAGTTCAAATAGAAGGCTTGTTAAATAGTAGACCTCTTTGTTTGCTAGGTTCTGAACCTGAAGTAACCGCTCTTACTCCAAATCATTTCTTAAATATCACTCCTGTTCAACTTTTACCCGCTGAAAATTACACTGAAACACCTGATAATCGTTTATCTCGTTATCAGTTGTTATGTAAACTCACTCATGATTTCTGGCGCCGTTGGAGCCAAGAATATCTGACTTCTCTCCAACAGAGAGAAAAATGGACTAAGTCCTCAGAAAATATTAAACTGGGTACTGTTGTCATAATTAAAGACAACAATACTCATCCTTTTTGTTGGCCCCTGGGAGTTATTGAAGAACTCTATCCAGGAAAAGATAAAGTAGTTCGAGCTGTAAAGGTTCGCACTTCTTATGGAAGTTACATACGTCCAGTAATCCGAGTTTGCCCTTTGCCTACTCAATAAATTAATTATAGGGATTTATATTAGTTTATAAGTTCTAGTTTTCTTTAGTTAAGTACATACTCATATCTTTTCTTACATTGCTGTTCTCTGCTCGCTATTTATTCAATATATGTAGAGGAAACCTCTAGGCCGGCAGACTTGTCTTCGCCAAAACTTACACATACTCACTCATTCACACAATCATTCCTTTTCCTTCATTCCATTCATTCTACCCCTACCCAGTCCTACTGTGATGGCCGCGCGCGCAAGATACGCTCTAAAATAAATTTCTAAAAACCGCAAAAAATCTACCAAAACTCAAAAGTTCAGGTGTGTCCAAGTGATAGTGCTCTCAAGAACTTTCTTCCTTTGTACGGGGCGGAGTCCAGCGCTGGAGAGGAGCTGTGCCTTAGATTGAGACCACGAGGCCAGGTACCCAACCTTTTCATTATCCGCCCGTCCAATCTGGAAAGGCTATAGAATTTGTCTCACCCAGCTTGCTTGTAGCAGCTACGTAAGCGTAGAGTAATGGAAAGTACACAGAGCCTGCATGCATATAGCCTGAATAAAGTGCAATTTACATGCATTTTCATATTGTTTATGTAAATCAATGTGTTTTTTATTTTATTTTTCAGCTCAAAGAAGAGATGCCAAGATTTTGGTGGTGACAAATTGAATCATTATGATTCGTCAAGCGACAAAACGAAGGCTCGTGAATCTGTTGAGTAAGTACCTTTTTATTATTATTATAGAATTGCTATCTCATACTTTTAAAAGTGCTGACTAGTTAAAAAGTATGATGTTTTAGATTGCAAAATTATTATATTACACAAAAATTTAAGATCAGAATCTCCATGTACACTATTTTAAGATAGTATATTTATTTCAGGCATTGCACCGTTAATCCTAAACTGACCGAGTTACAGACATTGGAACCAGCAGTTATAATAACATCAGAGGCTCGACACCTCAAAGGAAAATATAAGTAAACCGTAAACAGTTTTGCAATTTTTTTATTTTTAAAAAAGCTAGTTTAATACATATTTGTGTGTGTGTATTTTTTATGAAATATAGTATCTTTGCGTTGGTTCAGTATCCCTTAAAATAAGTATTTAGAACTTACTTTGGGACTAGAATCTGTGTGATTTGACAGTATATAATAATTTTTTTAACTGTGTCATTAGTGCCATTCAAAGTATTTTTATGTTATTTTTATGAATAATGTTATCATAAATGTGGATTACTAAATTTTGAAAAAATCTTTTTTTCAAAAATTGATCACGTTTTTTTCTATTTACTTACTTTTACTTGTTAGGGAGTCACAATTCACCAATATGATATTTATATAGTCGAATCCTGGCAGCTGAAAGCTAAAGCACTGAAATATTTACCATTCTACGCTCTTACTGTTTTGCTCTTCAAACATTGTACGCATGCACTCTTAAGAGCTCTTTTAAGAGCAAAATAGTAAATTTTGCTCTTTTACCATTTTGCGACCGGTAATCATTTTGCGCCTAAACGCCCCCCAGCTATAGTGTAGCAATGACTTATATGTATAGGCACTGTCTAGTCTAGCCTAGCACAGTCTAGCCATAAAAATTGTTGTGTATATTTTATAAAAAATAAAAATAAATGAACCATCTTAAACGAATTGTTTTTTTAACCCTTACGATATCGCCGAATAGCGGCTAAAAAACGCAAATGGTCTCTTTCGCAAAATGTCGCATTAGGGACTTTAGATTTTTATAAGAACAATATAATTCATGGTGGCATACATTTTTAAATTAATTCGCGGTGTAGTTCACAATATGGATATGCTTAAATTAGTGCAATTCTGCGTTCCTAATAGATACGTGGAGCGTCGAAGGCAGCCTCGCCTTTTGGAGGTACCTCTCGGACGTACTAACTTGGTGAACAAGTCTCCGCTGGCACGCGCGATACGCACTCTGAATTTGATCGCGGATAGGATAGATATCTTCCAGTGTACTCAGTGTGAATTTACAAAGGTTGCTATTTATGTAATAAGTTATATTGTAAATAATTGAAATACCTACATATGTGCTTTTCTATTGCATTGGCTAAAGCTGTAAAAATAGAATAAGTTTGGAAATAAATAAATAAATAAATAAATAAATAATTTTTTTTAAGTAACTTATTTACATACAGTAAACAAAAACCCTAAATGTGATAATGTTGGTTGGTACTTAAATTTACTTCATATATATATTTTGCATAAGTGACATTTCACAAAATATGATTTTTACGGGGGAAATTTTGTGTAAGAGACCTTGGAGACCGTTTGCGACTTAGCCCAATAGGCACTTTATGAAATCCAATCAAACCATCGCGTTCCGCTGCTCACCACGCCTCGCCACCGCTACAGAGTGTGGCAAGCGTTGACGTCAGCGCTCACTAGGTGGCGCTAAAATCGTGGTTTAGCTGACATGTTTGTGTTATTTTTTCAATTTCCATTTTTTTTTTACTAGCGCTCCGCCCTGTCTTCGCTCGAGAGGTACATACATAAATTGTAGCTTGTGTCCTATTGGTAAAATATTTTAAAAAATTAGTTCGGATGGGATTTTAAAAATTTATTAGTTGTGTATGGCAAAATAGATATTATTTTCACCCATTGCACCCCAAATGCAAGTATACTGGAGCCATCAACGATCTCATCTCTGCGTTATGCATACGCTGTACCGGTGTGCCAGTGCAGGTGTACGCGTGGATTATTCTAATTGGTTAATGAGTTCCGCGGGATCCGCCCACTATGTCTATGTGTGTCTAAGGTGTCTTTGGTTGTGTGCTCGTGAATCGTTTTGAAGTTGAGCTAGGACCTGGTCTTAATAATAGGTAAATTTTTTCTCTTTCCTCGGCTAAACAAGCAAAGTTTTGTTTTGCTACTGGATAATTGTAAACCTAGTTCTTCTAATAATTTTATGATACAATTTAAAGCAACCTGTACATAGGATTCACTCATATTAATATTTTTATCTTTTACATATACTACAAAATCGTCGGCATATTGCGAAATACATACGTCTTGTGCTAGCTGACGGCATATTTTGTATGTAGCTATATTGAAGAGAAATGGTGAGATAGGATCTCCCTGTGCTAGCCCTCTATTGGCCCTTCTGGTGATTATTGTATCTCCATCTTCAGACCGTATCATTAAATATCGTTCACTTAAGAATGACCACAAATATTCGCAATATCTACTTCCAACCTGTAATTCATCCAACATACTTAAAACCCTTTCAACAGCAACATTATTGTAGGCATTTTCAATGTCCAAGAAACATGCCAATGTTGGTTCATTATCTGTAAAACCTATTTGGATATATGTGACCAAACGAGTGAGACAGTCCATACATGATTGGGATTTCCTAAAACCTACGGTGTTGGGAGAGAATATTTCATTCTTTTCCACAAACCACTCTAAGCGTTTCAGCATCATATTGTGGAAGACTTTACAAATGCACGACATTAAAGATATAGGTCTAAGCTTAGGGTCCGCCAGTCCGTGATCGGAAGTCTTTGGTATAGGTAAAATAAGGATATTACGCCATTGAACTGGAATTATACCAGATCTAAAAATAAGGTTGTATAATTTTATTAGATATTTCTTAGCGTTGAGCGGTAGATTATATAACATACTATATGTGATTTCATCGTCACCTGGCGCAGTATCCTTCTTTTTCAAGCAGTTCTCCAGCTCATTAATAGTAAATTCTGATTCTAAGGTATCGTTTCGGGATGTATACTTTTGTGGTGCATTTGTAGCTGATTCTGGCGTAAGAGATGCTAAAAGTTTTTCTTGTTTATCTATCGGAACAAAATGCTTTCCTCTTTTAACACCTTTCATCCATCTCATACGTCGCCACATTTCAGATGCTGTAGTGTTTTCATCTATTGAATTGCAAAAGTTGTGAAGGTGAGCTGATTTGGCATCTCTTAAAAGTTTGTGGGCTTCCTGAGTTTTTGATTCCAGCACCGTCAAGTTGTCAGGGTAGGATTGCGCCGAAATGAACTAAGTGCCAGTCTCCTCTCAGCCACTGCCTTTGACAGAGTCTGGTTCCAATAACTTTGGGGTTTAAATTTAGACTCTGGATTAGTACATATTTTAATCACCGGTATACTAGCATCTGCCGCAATTTTAAGTTGAGCAAGTAAGTAGTCATACATTTCCTGTATATTTGACTCATCTAATAAATGTAAGTTATGAAGGTTATCCTGACTAAACGCCTCCGTTAGACTACTAATAAAGATCGCCCAGTCGATTTTCTTGTAATTACGTCTTTGTAAGTTGTTCCGATTTTTAGGGATATTCGTACTTATTCTAATCATTAGATGGTCGCTACCTAAATTTTCGTTCATAACTTGCCATTCAAAACTAAATGCAATATCGTTTGAAATAAAAGATATGTCGGGCGATGTCTGTTGTAGGACCCCATTAACCAATTTAACTCTAGTGTGTGAGCCATCATTCAAATAGCTATAACCGCTTTCTAAAGAAGAGTCTGAAAGTTGTCCTCCCCTGGAATCTGATCGGGATGACCAGTTACCACAATGACCATTAAAGTCACCACATATCAAGGTATTTCTTGGGAAAAGTGCGAATAGCTCGTCCCAGTCTGACAACTGTGTTCTTACTGAGGATGGACAATATACTGAGACAATGTTTTGTACATATTGACAGTTATGTAAAACGACGTGAATAATTTCGACATCTGAATTCTGTAATTGCAGCGTTTTAAGTTCACTTCTGACAGACCTATGTACAATTATTGCTACCCCGCCGTAAGAGTCATTTCTGTCTTTTCTATATATGTTGTAATCTCTTATGCGTATACTATCTACTGAATCCAACCAAGTCTCACTCAATATAGCTACATGATTTTTTTCTTTTATGAGAATTTCTTCAAAACTTACCAATTTGGGCTTTATACTTTGTGCATTCCATTGTAAAATATTTATGCGAACATTATTTGTATTTGTACTAACCATTATTGATATTAAAAAGGTCTAGGATTGTCTCAAACATTTTCCGTCCTGAAAATAAACTACTCACAAATATTTTAATTTCTTCAAATACCGCCACAAACACTGCACTTATTTTTTCTTCTGTCGACTTTTTCCACATCCAGATATTGTATACTTTTGCCAGCAACTTCTTCAACTCCAACCTTCTCTCCTTTGTTTCCTCACAATCTGTTGAACTATTTTGTTCTTCTTTTATTTGGTCACATTCCATGTAATTATCTCCTAAACTCGTATCCGGGGTTTTATTGAGTTTCTCTTTTCTCAATTTCTTTTTTTGTTTCCTTTCCATATTTTTTACTTTCCTTTCTGGACTGTCTTCACTATGAATATCAACACGTGTAACTACTTGGCTATACGTCGGCCTATCAGTGTCGTAACTTACTTGAGTTGGCCTCTCAATCCTCTCATCTGGTTGGGTAGATTTTGGAGAGCTCTCTCTCTGACTGCTACCTATTACTGATTGAAGAGCAATTTTATATGGAATATTTTCTTTGCTCATAACATGGCGTATTTCCTTTTCTTTCCGATACATTGGGCAAGATCTATCTAAAACGAGATGAAGGCCTTTACAGTTGAGGCATGTGAAAGTTTTCAAGTTGCAGTTATTATGTTCCGTACTTCCGCACTTAGGACATAATATTTTCTTTAACGGGCATACTTTGATCATATGGCCAAATTTCCAACACCCCGAGCATTGCGTCACAGGGAAAGTATAGTTTTCCACAGTAAATTTGCACTCATATGCGGTCACGTACAGGGGTAATGATTTTCCTTCGGACACTAAACAAATTCGGACACTTTCGCTTTCTACCCATTTCCCATTATGGTCTAGACGTTTAAGTCTTTTTACTGCTAAAATTTTAATTTCGCTTTTCAAAACTTCCAAAATGTCTTCTTCTGTAAACTCCAAATCTACACCTCTTATTAATCCATATATTATATTTGTTTCCAAAGTTTTCCGACAGTTGTAGTCGAGTTTCTTAAAGTTTTCATTTTCTACCAATTTCATAGCATCAGCATCATTCTCGAAACAGATAAAAATCTTGAAAGGAGATTTATATTTAATCCTGCTAATATTTGAAATATTTTCATTTCGCAATAGTTTTGCCAAAGCCATTTGTTTTGGTAATTCTTTGCTGGACGTAATGCAAATTTCAAATTTTGGCATCTCTTCAGATATGGCTACATTTTCCCCTGCTTTCTTGGCGGAGGCATCAGTTAAAAAACGTTTTTTCCTTCTTCTTACTTCAATAAATCCTTCTTCACTATTCGTATCATCTTCACGTTCTTTCCTTTTTTCCGTTCTAGTTTCTGAATTTTCAAACGCAATCTCCATACAATCCTTCTCTAACTCCGAAATCTCATCTACTCTTTTCTCCAAAATTTGATTTAATACCTTTTCACATTCCTTTATTATTTCCGAATCACTTTTATCACTCTCATCCAAAAAATTATCGACATCCATGATGTCGGTAGATCGAAAAAAAGCCTATCACAACAGTAATGCGAGCGCGGTTCCTTTACTAGCTATACGTGTGCGCACCTGACGACCGCTCACGCGGAACGTTATTTTTTCCTTGGAATCGAGCTAATTTTCATTCATTCTGTGGATAATCTGTGGAATAAATGTCCAATAGTTATTGTAGGTACGTCTAAAATAGGTTTATGAATAGAGCTTTTTTAAAATGCATTTTAAGGCTTGACAGGCGTTTTAGTTATTGGATGTTTTAAGCATGGAAGTAGTAAGTACTGTTGTACAAAGGTACTTATTACTTCCATGGTTTTAAGGCTTCAATAGCGATTTTTTATGAATAAGACAGACAATGTTTGATGTGTGAGGTGCTTAAACTTTGCGTGTACGGAACCCTCAGTGCGCGAGTTTGACTCGCAGTTGGCCGGATTTTAGTTGTCATTGTCACATTGTCAGACAGACATTGTTTGAAATTGAAATGTCTAGGTAGGTACGTCATTTTGTTTGGTTTTGGTGTTTGGGGTGTTTGTTTGTTGTTCATGGCGAAAGAATTTTGGTGTTTAATTTTGTTTCGATACATATTCTAAGGTTATCCTATTATCCTCAATAGGTATCCATTCCATATGCTTGCTTTACTCTTACTCTACTCATGTGCTTTAGTTATTATAAATAATAATAATAAATATATACGGACAAACCACACAATTTGAGTTAGCCCCAAAAGTAAGTTCGAGACTTGTGTTATGGGATACTAACTCAACGATACATAAATACAAAAAAAACATCTAAGACCCAGGCCAATCTGAAAAACATCATTTTCCATTTTGACCCGACTGGGGATCGAACCCGGGATCTCCTGTTGACAGTCTTGGGTGCTGATCGTTGGGCCACGGAGGTCGTCAAATTCACAAGTTATTTCTCTGAAACCTCATCAAAGTTTTTTTTTTTCATGGTTTAACCCCTAGTTTTCTTTCTCTACAACGACCCCTCGGAGGCTCGGTGGGATCAGGCAGGCAGGCACAGACAGAGTACTTTTGGGACTCAAAATATGTTATTTGTAACTTAGCATAAAGATAATGTAATCACTGTTTTATCTTGACGACCTCTGTGGCCCAACGGTCATCACGCCGGACTGCCACACCGGAGGTCCCGGGTTCGATCCCCAGTTGGGTCAAGATGGAAAATGATCTTTTTCAGATTGACCCGGGTCTTGGATGTTTATCTATATATGTATTTGTTATAAAATATAGTATCGTTGAGTTAGTATCCCTTAACACAAGTCTCTAACTTACTTTGGGGCTAACTCAATCTGTGTGATTTGTCCGTATATATTTATTTATCTTAGCCTTTTAATTTCATTGGCAACAAAATAAATATCTACAGCTAGCTGTAAAAGAAATGTGCCTGCAGTAGTAGAAATTCTAATATGACTAAGATTTTATTTATTTATTTATTAGGAAAACTAGGTCATATCAAACAAAAACAAAGTAACAACAATATTAGCAACAGTAAGCCACTTAAAAGTTTTCACAGCTAGAACTATATTGGTTGTCTATAGTCGAAGAACTAAATTAATTACAGAGGCAAAACAAAGTAATTTTATTTAGGTAAAGTAAATACATGCAGATACATGCAGTGTTAAAAGTGAATACACATTAAAAGTGAACACATATTAGTACCTAGTACTGGCCAAAACTACTAGGTATATACTTCTTTTACGATAATGTCTCTATTCCCGGCATATGCCACTGAAGATGCTGATGCTAAACACATTTTATCTGGTGATTCTACAGTAGTAAAATATGGTAAGTTACCTTGTTTATTATCAATTTGATTATTGTTACCAGTTCAAACTTTTTCACATGTGTATAACAGTGAATATTCACGGTTATTTAATAATAGGTACTTCCAGCAGTTCTGTTTTTTGTATTTAATCTTTTTCAAAGTCAAAGTGAAAGTCAAATTAACTAACTACCGCCCCACCCTGACTTCGCACAGGAGGTGCATACATAAATTATAGCCTGTCACTCAGGCATAATATAGCTTTCTATTAGTGAAAAAATTTTTGAAATGGTTCAGTAGTTCCGAAGATTACTCCGCAAACAAACTCATAAACTTACAAACACTTCCTCGTTGCAGTGGCGTAACAATAGGCAGGGCTGGCAAAATGCCACGGGCCCCCGACCCAAGAGGCCGCGAGCTCAAAAATATTTTTTTACATTGTACCTGAGTATTTTATTTATTTGAAAAGTATATTTTTATAAGTTCTGCTTAAAATTCAAAGTGAGACAACTAAAGACCATAATACAATTTCAAGTTAATCATTCAGCATTTCAACCAACCTAAACAAAAAGATGTTGATTCATTTTTAGAGATGTATACATGTACTTGTATACGTTAGTGCTGATCAATCATTTTCAAAACTAAAATTGATAAAAACCTATTTAAGAAACTCTGTGAGACAAGACAGGATATGTAACTTAGCTATTCTGTTTATTAAAAATTCTGTGGCACGATCTTTAAACTTTGATGATGTTATAGACACTTTTGCGGAACAGGAAGCTCAAAAAAAGGATTTCTCTTAATAAATTTCTTATTAAGAAAAATGGGGAGATGACATCGAAAGTTATCTGCGGGAGTGGAAGCGGGCTTCACTCAACAGAGAATTGTAGAAGGAGAAAGGGGAGGCCTTTGCCCAGCAGTGGGACACATCACCAGGCTAAAAAAAAAAAAAAAAAATTTCTTATTGAAAATAAATTTTTACTTTTATTTAATTGTAAATATATGCAGGTTTCCTCTCGATGTTGTTTCTTCACTGAAAAGCTAGCGAATAGATGATGAATGCATTGAGATATTATGTTCTATGGATGATTGTGAAGTCACCAATACGCATTGGGCTAATGTGGGGACTACAGGCATTCCCTCTCGCCTAAGAGAGGAGTCATTAGTGGGACATATAGAGGTACAACGTGTAATTGAGTATGCTGAAAATCTCGAAGTTTATAAAAATTAAACTGAGTACAACGTGACGATTTTTACTGATAGGGCCTCATCAAAACAATTTGCCACGGGCCCCAGATGGTATAGTTACGCCACTACCTCTTTGTAATATTAGTATGACAAGACATACTTATACATTTATTATCCACACTTCCACATCCACACTTCCACACTTCCACACTAATATCCACACTATCCACACTAATATTATAAAGAGGTAAGATTTGTTTATTTGTTTGTTTGTTTGTTTGTTTGTTTGTTTGTAACGAATAGGCTCCGAAACTACTGGACCAATTTTTAAAATTATTTCACCGTTTAGTAGCTACACTATCCCTGAGTGTTATAGGCTATATTTTATTTCCAAAATATTTAGGGATCCTTACTAAAACTTTAATAATGTAACCCAAGTTGTGCAAAAATAGCTTTAAAAATTCCTTTCATCGCGTGCGCTTCAAAAACTATTAATGATAGAACAAAATGATGTACTACGTGTTTGTAGAACAAATCATTATCTACAAAAAATGTCGCGACAGCATATGCCTAACTATTATAGTTAAGACACAATAAGAGTTTTTAGTTTAAAAAATAATAATTACAATGACGCCATTAGAAACATGTCTTTATTTATACTTTGTTATTAATCCTTATCAAAATAAATGATTTTGTGATCACGAACACTTCAGTACCTTTATATTACTTTTTGATTTATCAAAATCGGACATTTCATTCGGAAGATATCACAAACTCTGGAACGATTTTAAAGACAGCTTATGCGAAGATATTAGACATAGAATTAGACAACAAAATCAAGATTTCACCTTACCATACAATCAGGAAATATACAATGAAGGTTTAATACAAATAGAAAATAAATTATTACAATTAAATGATAAAAGCCCAAATGATGTTGGCTTACCTTCTTCAAGTCGTACAGAAAACAATACTACAGATACAATGGCACATTATAATAATACAAATAATTTGACTTTTTTTGTCGATGAAAACCTGCCAAAATTGGTTCCAGATCAAAGACATGCCTTTGAAACTATAATCGATAGCGTCAATAACAACAAAAATAAAATATTTTTTTTGGATGCGCCAGGTGGCATTGGCAAGACGTTTCTTGCAAATTTGATACTTGCTAAGGTGAGACAATCAGGTAAGATAGCGATAGCAGTTGCTTCGTCGGGAATTGCTGCAACCCTCTTAAAGGATGGAAAAACTGCTCAATCCACTTAACTTCCCCTATCCGTAAACCTTGAGCAACAATCTACATGTTCTATCCGCAAAAATGGGCCTCTTGGTAAGTTACTACAAGACGCCTCATTGAGTATGTGGGATGAATGTACTATGAGCCATAGAGCACACATAGAGGCAGTAGACAGAACAAAAAATATTTACCCGTGCGAAGCCGGGGCGGGCTGCTAGTTTTTTAATATTATTATCATGCTTCACACTAATATGTTTAGTTTTGGTAATGTAATAATTCCTATAAACAAAAAAAAATACATATTGTAATGTAACAGTAAATAGCTATTTTATATTGTCACAAAATAATTTTTGAGTGTGTTGTCATAGATGTGTTGAATAACATCCAAGAGTTCACCGAGACCCAGTTATTGGCCAGTGATGATGAGCAGACCTGCGAGTCCACCGACAAGGAAGAGCGGGTGGAGCATGTGCGAGAGCGCTCCCCACTGAGAGACAGTGATGACTTCTACCTTGACACGAAGCTGGATCGTGGCAATCTCTGGGTGTCTACGCTTTACTATCCTGGAAGGCCTGAGTGAGTATTCGTCTTTCCTTAATAAAAACTGGCCTAGTGCGAGTTGAACTTGCGTGGAGAAGGTTCCATATGATGACAATTCTTACAGGTTTTCTTGTAATCTTATAAGCAACTAGCTTTTTCCCGCAGCTTCGCCCGCATGAATTTGCCACGGGAATAGTGCTGCATGAATTTGCCATGGGAATAGTACTTTTTCCCAGGATGAAAGATATGCTATGTCCTTCTTCATACTTCTAACTAGTATATGAAATTTCAGAAAGATTGGTTCAGTAGATAAAGCGTGAAGAGGCAACAAACAAACAACTAAATAAACAAACTTACAACTAAATAAACAAACAAACAACTAAATAAACAAACAAACAAACTCACTTTCGCGTTTATAATGTTAGTTAGGATTAGGATGAACTACTATACTTGAATTTTAAGCTCAGAAGTTTTGAAGGTCAGGGGGGGGAGGAATGGTCAATTTTCGTTATCTTTCATGAATAAAATATTTATTTGTTTCTCTCTCAGCCGAAAGACGTCCACTGCTGGACAAAGGCCTCCCCCAAGGATTTCCACAACGACCGGTCCTGCGCTGCCCGCATCCATGCGCGTCCCGCGACCTTCACCTTCATTTATTTGTTTACAACTATTTATTTTACAATAATAACAATAATATTTGAGGTCCTCATAAGGAGCTTTCATTTGATATGTATATACTCGTAAGTAAGGTTTGCAAAACGTTTTCTTAAATTCCTAATTTGTCCCCCGAAAATCAAATTTCATCTGATTTGGTCCAGTATATTCGGAGAAAATTGGCTGTGACAGACAGACGCACGAGTGATTCTATAAGGGTTCCGTTTTTTAATGTTTGTACTGAATCCTAAAAATAATATTAGTATCCCGTATGTCAGATACAGCCCGCGGCCGATAAGTGCGGAACGCAAGCAGTCGCGGCGCTCGCGGCGCTACTACGAGTGCCGGTCGGAGGCGGACGACGACGCGGCCGCCGCGGCCGAGCGCGCCGCTGCCTTCCGGCGCGCGCTGGCCGACACGCCGCACGACCAACATCTGTGGATGCAGTTCATTGACTTTCAGGTACCTTAAATCGACAACTGCTTTTGTTACGAAAACGTACCGGCACGGTTTGGAAAAGTATGCAGTACCCGAACATTCTGGACGCTATGAACACTTGGTTCTAGAAATAATCGGCGGTGTAAGCAATAATGAGCCTTACTTACCGTAACAATAAGTCTCATAGTCGCTTACAATTTGAAAGAAAAGGACGGCCATGTGTAAGAACGGGATAGCGATATATGTACTCGATCGTTCGACATAGTTCGGCCGCGAATGTTCGGAAAGTTGCTAGAATAGATGTCTGGCTGGTGTTACTGATCACGAATCCGAACAACCTTGCTTAGATAAGCAAGAGTCGTGATCATTGTGATTAGACATTGTTGTCTGGAACTGCTGTGTGTTAGTATGATGTACTGTACTGAATCAAGTCTCATTAGTGTCATCAGGTGTATTTATCCAAATGTACGGACTAGTAGCCCGCAACTTGATATGATGAAACGATAAGGGTTTCTTGTGCACTCGAAACCCTAAAAATGATAGGATGAAAATCTTAAAGTGATTGTTAAATAAAACTTAGAATACTTGTTATATCTTCATTTATCTTAAGGAAACATTGGGATGGAAAAATAAAATGTTGTTATGCAGGGTACTTTATATCTATACAATAACGTAAAAATAATAATAATGACATACGTAATAATGTTATGTTCAGGAGCGGTGCAGCGGCGGTCCGGCGGCGTGGCTCGCGGCCGCGGAGGCGTGTCGCGCCGCGCCGCACTGCGCCGCGCTGCACGAGCGGCGGCTGGACCTGGCGCGCCGTCTGCCGCACGACCAGCAGCTCGCCGAGCTCAGGGACCTGCTGGCTAGTGGTGCGATGTGGCTGCTGAACACTTTTATAACCCTCATTATAATAAAAACAAAATTGTGCTATTCTTTTTAGTAAGACCACGAAAAGAAACTCAATGAAAATTGTTTTATTTAAAATGGTTTAAAAATAGTACTTTTAAATCGTCATAGGTATACTATTAGTTGGTTGACGTCAGAAAATTACTTGCTAAGGTTACTACCGCCTGCAAAGCGCAAGTGGAGAAGAGGCGGCACTACAAACTCCACTGCTGCATTTTCTCCAAAAACATCACTTTACATATGTGTTTGATAATTAAAAAACTATCTATGTGGACGAATATACATTTAGTTTTACCCTGTACAATATATGGTACTGTCGCGCCTGCCCTCAGAGCGTCGTCCGGGCCGCAAGCTGTCGCTGTGGTCGCGGCTGCTGACGGCGCTGGCGCACGCGCCCACGTGCAGCGCACGCGCACTGCACGCGGCCGCGCGCGCCGCGCTCGCCGACTGCCGCGCGCCCGCCGACTACCCAAGGCTGCTCTATGTATACGGTGACTTACTGCTTTGGTTCATTGCTAGCCGATATACTAGCTTGTGTACGCGAACTTCATGCGTAATTTACTATTTTATTATCTCAGGTTTATCAAGATGAAACCTACACTAGATTTTAAGTTAGACCTTCAACAATACAACTGTGAAAACCGTATAAAATTTCGTTCAGTAGTTTTTACGTGATGCACGTATAAGACAGACAGACAACAAGCTAATTATTAAAAAAAAAAAACACGACTGACAACTTACATAGCCTATGTCACTCGGGAGAATGCAAGGAATCTAACAATACGTCTCACATCAAAATCTGTTAAGCCATTCAGGACTTATGGTGGAATAAAGAAACTTACATACATACATACTTACATACATGAACCCTAAAAACATTC
Organism: Ephestia elutella; assembly: GCA_018467065.1. Taxonomy (NCBI): domain Eukaryota; kingdom Metazoa; phylum Arthropoda; class Insecta; order Lepidoptera; family Pyralidae; genus Ephestia; species Ephestia elutella. Next base: position 1,714,467 of record CM031587.1, on the reverse strand, counting down.
AAAAAAAAAACACTCCTTTTTTGGTCAGTCGTGTAAAAAGACAGACAGAAAAAAAAATAGATATGATTATAATTATACATATGATCGATAATTAAATGTATTTAAAATGAAATATTTGCAAATCAGGATCGTTCCTGCGCTCGGCGGGGCTGTGGGAGCAGCTGATCCTGTTGCTGGAGCTGGCGCTGAGCATGAGCCTGCCGCCCGCGCCCGGCTTCCCGCCGCCGCCCGACCCGGACGCCGCACAGCACGAGGAGGCGTTGCTGGCCAAGGAGGTTGTTGTCTAGGCTCGTTCCTGCGCTCGGCGGGGCTGTGGGAGCAGCTGATCCTGTTGCTGGAGCTGGCGCTGAGCATGAGCCTGCCGCCCGCGCCCGGCTTCCCGCCGCCGCCCGACCCGGACGCCGCACAGCACGAGGAGGCGTTGCTGGCCAAGGAGGTTGTTGTCTAGGCTCGTTCCTGCGCTCGGGGGGCTGTGGGAGCAGCTGATCCTGTTGCTGGAGCTGGCGCTGAGCATGAGCCTGCCGCCCGCGCCCGGCTTCCCGCCGCCGCCCGACCCGGACGCCGCACAGCACGAGGAGGCGTTGCTGGCCAAGGAGGTTGTTGTCTAGGCTCGTTCCTGCGCTCGGGGGGCTGTGGGAGCAGCTGATCCTGTTGCTGGAGCTGGCGCTGAGCATGAGCCTGCCGCCCGCGCCCGGCTTCCCGCCGCCGCCCGACCCGGACGCCGCACAGCACGAGGAGGCGTTGCTGGCCAAGGAGGTTGTTGTCTAGGCTCGTTCCTGCGCTCGGGGGGCTGTGGGAGCAGCTGATCCTGTTGCTGGAGCTGGCGCTGAGCATGAGCCTGCCGCCCGCGCCCGGCTTCCCGCCGCCGCCCGACCCGGACGCCGCACAGCACGAGGAGGCGTTGCTGGCCAAGGAGGTTGTTGTCTAGGCTCGTTCCTGCGCTCGGGGGCTGTGGGAGCAGCTGATCCTGTTGCTGGAGCTGGCGCTGAGCATGAGCCTGCCGCCCGCGCCCGGCTTCCCGCCGCCGCCCGACCCGGACGCCGCACAGCACGAGGAGGCGTTGCTGGCCAAGGAGGTTGTTGTCTAGGCTCGTTCCTGCGCTCGGGGGGCTGTGGGAGCAGCTGATCCTGTTGCTGGAGCTGGCGCTGAGCATGAGCCTGCCGCCCGCGCCCGGCTTCCCGCCGCCGCCCGACCCGGACGCCGCACAGCACGAGGAGGCGTTGCTGGCCAAGGAGGTTGTTGTCTAGGCTCGTTCCTGCGCTCGGGGGCTGTGGGAGCAGCTGATCCTGTTGCTGGAGCTGGCGCTGAGCATGAGCCTGCCGCCCGCGCCCGGCTTCCCGCCGCCGCCCGACCCGGACGCCGCACAGCACGAGGAGGCGTTGCTGGCCAAGGAGGTTGTTGTCTAGGCTCGTTCCTGCGCTCGGGGGCTGTGGGAGCAGCTGATCCTGTTGCTGGAGCTGGCGCTGAGCATGAGCCTGCCGCCCGCGCCCGGCTTCCCGCCGCCGCCCGACCCGGACGCCGCACAGCACGAGGAGGCGTTGCTGGCCAAGGAGGTTGTTGTCTAGGCTCGTTCCTGCGCTCGGGGGCTGTGGGAGCAGCTGATCCTGTTGCTGGAGCTGGCGCTGAGCATGAGCCTGCCGCCCGCGCCCGGCTTCCCGCCGCCGCCCGACCCGGACGCCGCACAGCACGAGGAGGCGTTGCTGGCCAAGGAGGTTGTTGTCTAGGCTCGTTCCTGCGCTCGGGGGGCTGTGGGAGCAGCTGATCCTGTTGCTGGAGCTGGCGCTGAGCATGAGCCTGCCGCCCGCGCCCGGCTTCCCGCCGCCGCCCGACCCGGACGCCGCACAGCACGAGGAGGCGTTGCTGGCCAAGGAGGTTGTTGTCTAGGCTCGTTCCTGCGCTCGGGGGGCTGTGGGAGCAGCTGATCCTGTTGCTGGAGCTGGCGCTGAGCATGAGCCTGCCGCCCGCGCCCGGCTTCCCGCCGCCGCCCGACCCGGACGCCGCACAGCACGAGGAGGCGTTGCTGGCCAAGGAGGTTGTTGTCTAGGCTCGTTCCTGCGCTCGGGGGCTGTGGGAGCAGCTGATCCTGTTGCTGGAGCTGGCGCTGAGCATGAGCCTGCCGCCCGCGCCCGGCTTCCCGCCGCCGCCCGACCCGGACGCCGCACAGCACGAGGAGGCGTTGCTGGCCAAGGAGGTTGTTGTCTAGGCTCGTTCCTGCGCTCGGGGGCTGTGGGAGCAGCTGATCCTGTTGCTGGAGCTGGCGCTGAGCATGAGCCTGCCGCCCGCGCCCGGCTTCCCGCCGCCGCCCGACCCGGACGCCGCACAGCACGAGGAGGCGTTGCTGGCCAAGGAGGTTGTTGTCTAGGCTCGTTCCTGCGCTCGGGGGGCTGTGGGAGCAGCTGATCCTGTTGCTGGAGCTGGCGCTGAGCATGAGCCTGCCGCCCGCGCCCGGCTTCCCGCCGCCGCCCGACCCGGACGCCGCACAGCACGAGGAGGCGTTGCTGGCCAAGGAGGTTGTTGTCTAGGCTCGTTCCTGCGCTCGGGGGCTGTGGGAGCAGCTGATCCTGTTGCTGGAGCTGGCGCTGAGCATGAGCCTGCCGCCCGCGCCCGGCTTCCCGCCGCCGCCCGACCCGGACGCCGCACAGCACGAGGAGGCGTTGCTGGCCAAGGAGGTTGTTGTCTAGGCTCGTTCCTGCGCTCGGGGGCTGTGGGAGCAGCTGATCCTGTTGCTGGAGCTGGCGCTGAGCATGAGCCTGCCGCCCGCGCCCGGCTTCCCGCCGCCGCCCGACCCGGACGCCGCACAGCACGAGGAGGCGTTGCTGGCCAAGGAGGTTGTTGTCTAGGCTCGTTCCTGCGCTCGGGGGCTGTGGGAGCAGCTGATCCTGTTGCTGGAGCTGGCGCTGAGCATGAGCCTGCCGCCCGCGCCCGGCTTCCGCCGCCGCCCGACCCGGACGCCGCACAGCACGAGGAGGCGTTGCTGGCCAAGGAGGTTGTTGTCTAGGCTCGTTCCTGCGCTCGGGGGCTGTGGGAGCAGCTGATCCTGTTGCTGGAGCTGGCGCTGAGCATGAGCCTGCCGCCCGCGCCCGGCTTCCCGCCGCCGCCCGACCCGGACGCCGCACAGCACGAGGAGGCGTTGCTGGCCAAGGAGGTTGTTGTCTAGGCTCGTTCCTGCGCTCGGGGGCTGTGGGAGCAGCTGATCCTGTTGCTGGAGCTGGCGCTGAGCATGAGCCTGCCGCCCGCGCCCGGCTTCCCGCCGCCGCCCGACCCGGACGCCGCACAGCACGAGGAGGCGTTGCTGGCCAAGGAGGTTGTTGTCTAGGCTCGTTCCTGCGCTCGGGGGGCTGTGGGAGCAGCTGATCCTGTTGCTGGAGCTGGCGCTGAGCATGAGCCTGCCGCCCGCGCCCGGCTTCCGCCGCCGCCCGACCCGGACGCCGCACAGCACGAGGAGGCGTTGCTGGCCAAGGAGGTTGTTGTCTAGGCTCGTTCCTGCGCTCGGGGGGCTGTGGGAGCAGCTGATCCTGTTGCTGGAGCTGGCGCTGAGCATGAGCCTGCCGCCCGCGCCCGGCTTCCCGCCGCCGCCCGACCCGGACGCCGCACAGCACGAGGAGGCGTTGCTGGCCAAGGAGGTTGTTGTCTAGGCTCGTTCCTGCGCTCGGGGGCTGTGGGAGCAGCTGATCCTGTTGCTGGAGCTGGCGCTGAGCATGAGCCTGCCGCCCGCGCCCGGCTTCCCGCCGCCGCCCGACCCGGACGCCGCACAGCACGAGGAGGCGTTGCTGGCCAAGGAGGTTGTTGTCTAGGCTCGTTCCTGCGCTCGGGGGCTGTGGGAGCAGCTGATCCTGTTGCTGGAGCTGGCGCTGAGCATGAGCCTGCCGCCCGCGCCCGGCTTCCCGCCGCCGCCCGACCCGGACGCCGCACAGCACGAGGAGGCGTTGCTGGCCAAGGAGGTTGTTGTCTAGGCTCGTTCCTGCGCTCGGGGGCTGTGGGAGCAGCTGATCCTGTTGCTGGAGCTGGCGCTGAGCATGAGCCTGCCGCCCGCGCCCGGCTTCCCGCCGCCGCCCGACCCGGACGCCGCACAGCACGAGGAGGCGTTGCTGGCCAAGGAGGTTGTTGTCTAGGCTCGTTCCTGCGCTCGGCGGGGCTGTGGGAGCAGCTGATCCTGTTGCTGGAGCTGGCGCTGAGCATGAGCCTGCCGCCCGCGCCCGGCTTCCCGCCGCCGCCCGACCCGGACGCCGCACAGCACGAGGAGGCGTTGCTGGCCAAGGAGGTTGTTGTCTAGGCTCGTTCCTGCGCTCGGCGGGGCTGTGGGAGCAGCTGATCCTGTTGCTGGAGCTGGCGCTGAGCATGAGCCTGCCGCCCGCGCCCGGCTTCCCGCCGCCGCCCGACCCGGACGCCGCACAGCACGAGGAGGCGTTGCTGGCCAAGGAGGTTGTTGTCTAGGCTCGTTCCTGCGCTCGGGGGCTGTGGGAGCAGCTGATCCTGTTGCTGGAGCTGGCGCTGAGCATGAGCCTGCCGCCCGCGCCCGGCTTCCCGCCGCCGCCCGACCCGGACGCCGCACAGCACGAGGAGGCGTTGCTGGCCAAGGAGGTTGTTGTCTAGGCTCGTTCCTGCGCTCGGGGGGCTGTGGGAGCAGCTGATCCTGTTGCTGGAGCTGGCGCTGAGCATGAGCCTGCCGCCCGCGCCCGGCTTCCCGCCGCCGCCCGACCCGGACGCCGCACAGCACGAGGAGGCGTTGCTGGCCAAGGAGGTTGTTGTCTAGGCTCGTTCCTGCGCTCGGGGGGCTGTGGGAGCAGCTGATCCTGTTGCTGGAGCTGGCGCTGAGCATGAGCCTGCCGCCCGCGCCCGGCTTCCCGCCGCCGCCCGACCCGGACGCCGCACAGCACGAGGAGGCGTTGCTGGCCAAGGAGGTTGTTGTCTAGGCTCGTTCCTGCGCTCGGGGGCTGTGGGAGCAGCTGATCCTGTTGCTGGAGCTGGCGCTGAGCATGAGCCTGCCGCCCGCGCCCGGCTTCCCGCCGCCGCCCGACCCGGACGCCGCACAGCACGAGGAGGCGTTGCTGGCCAAGGAGGTTGTTGTCTAGGCTCGTTCCTGCGCTCGGGGGGCTGTGGGAGCAGCTGATCCTGTTGCTGGAGCTGGCGCTGAGCATGAGCCTGCCGCCCGCGCCCGGCTTCCCGCCGCCGCCCGACCCGGACGCCGCACAGCACGAGGAGGCGTTGCTGGCCAAGGAGGTTGTTGCCTAGGCTCGTTCCTGCGCTCGGGGGCTGTGGGAGCAGCTGATCCTGTTGCTGGAGCTGGCGCTGAGCATGAGCCTGCCGCCCGCGCCCGGCTTCCCGCCGCCGCCCGACCCGGACGCCGCACAGCACGAGGAGGCGTTGCTGGCCAAGGAGGTTGTTGTCTAGGCTCGTTCCTGCGCTCGGCGGGGCTTTATAGATCTGTTCTTTTCGATGCCAGACACAGTAGATTCTCGAAAGAACAACATCAAAAAGTGTTGCTGTTATGTTCGAAATATGTATTAATAAGTAAATAAAACACGCTAGGTAGCATGAGCTGTGTAATGGCCGAACAATGAACTGTCACATTGACATTTACTATACTTCACTTTATCCTATATAAACTGAGCAAGTACTATGCCATATACGACATACCTCCCCCTTTTATTAAGCATAACTAATAACAAAATATAAATATTTTTAGTCTTCTCTAACTAAAAATTAGAAAATGTAATCAACGTCTATAAAGGTATTTGGCCTCTGATACGGCGTTTTGGAATGGTCATGTAACTTATTTCTGATCTTTCCTGTGCTAGAGGTGGATGCGGGAGGTTCTGTCATGGATGGTGGGATTCCCAGAATGTCTGGCCACTTGTCCCTATCTAGAATCTCTATCATTTCCATGTCCTCTGTGTCTGTGGCATTCCCTTTTTCTTCTGTCTGTTCTGTTACCCTTATCTCCCGCTCTTCCAAGTTTATCTTTTCTGTTTCTGGCTTCCTTAAAGAAATTATTTGATCGACATGTCTATTAAAAATTCCTCCATCATTGTCACTTTTGACTTGATAACTCGAAGGCCCACTTTTACTGATGACTACTCCTGGTGACCATCTTGGTCCTTCGCTTCTGTAATTTCTGTACATAATTTTCTGTCCCACTTCTGTTTCTCTGTGTTTTTGTGTAGAATTATTCTCTATTTGGTAATCTCTTTTCTTTGATAGTAAATTTTCTGGGTGTACTGTGTCCAGAATGGTCCGTAAGCGTCTCCTCATCAAAAGCTCTGCTGGAGTCTTATTTGTAGAAGTACATGGTGTCATCCGTAGTCCCAATAGTAAATTAGGAATTTTAATATCCCATGTTGAAGGTTCCAATTTTTTAAGCTTGTCTTTGACAGTCTGTACCATCCGTTCTGCCAGACCGTTCGTAGCTGGATGGTAGGGAGCTGTTGTGATATGACGGATATTGTTTGCTTGTAAAAATTCTTTCATTTCCATAGATACAAAAGATGTTCCATTGTCAGAAACTAATATCTCACACAGTCCGTGCGTGGCAAATGTTGATCTTAGAAGGCGAATCACTGTAGCAGAAGTTGTATTATTAACCATGAATATTTCTGGCCAACGAGAATAGGCGTCAACGAGAATCAAAAAATATTTATTTTGAAAAGGTCCCGCAAAATCAATATGCAGAAAATGTGCGCAGAGATTCCGGGCAGACGAAAGGGCGGGAGGGTTCGGTACCGAAAAATTTACCGGGTAAAAAAAATACCGGTAAAAAACCTCGACCCGACACTACGTCTGTCCGACTAACCTAACTAACTTAACGCAGTCTGCTACCACCGTAGCTTATGAAGGGAGCTACAGGGCCCTATATGATAACCTAACCTATAAATTAATTACACTTAAAAAAACACTTACCAAGCTAAATCTTCTTTCTCTTCGGATCCAAACTTGAGTGTCTTCGGGAAGGGGGAATTCCTAATCACCCTACCTAACCCTTGAGATCTCAATTCCCCAGGACAACTAAATAGATTTCTTCCCGTAGTTTCACTCGGGAACAGCCAGATGTGAACAGCCAGCCACGTTTCACCTCTCACAAGAAAAAGTCACAATAACAGAGTTTTTCACAAACACAAATTCAATAGTTATTTAACAAACAGGAAATTCACAATTATCACTCAAACTAAACAACAAGCAAAAGACGCGAGACCGCTCCGCGTATTAAAATCAAACCGATATCGCCCTGGACAATGCAATGGCGACCGTCCGCGAGCCATTCGCACTAGCAGTGTGAAAACCCCGAACGCCCTCTGGCGGCAGCAATGCGAAACGCCTGCGTTTAGTTTTTACCCAATATATTACAAACATCCCCCCGTCCCGGTCTGAGAAGCAGACCGCTAGCTTACTCTACGGGAAGGCGGGCGAGAGAGGTCACACCTCTCCTTAAAATCGAACCGTCGACCAACACCTCAGCCACACGCGGAGTGCCATCTCCGCCAAGAATCAAACGTAATATGCGAGCTCGTCGCCAAAGCAATGAGGGCAAATTTGCCTCTTTTAACAATACTAAATCACCCTCCCTGGGAGGCTCAGTCCTGTCTGTCCACTTCACTCTTTGCTGCAGCAAATGCAAATATTCAAGCGACCAGCGACGCCAAAAGTCCTGGCTCATTTGCTGCAACATTTGAAAACGCGACAACCGATATACGCGTTCATCCTTCCACGGGTATTCGGGCAGGGCATTCAACGGTCCCTCCACCACCAAAAAATGACCAGGGGTGAGAGCTTCCAAGTCATTTGGATCTGGAGATAGCGGACAGAGAGGACGAGAGTTGAGGACCGCCTCAACTTTACAAAACACCATGTGGCCAGCTCTTCAAAGTTATGAAACCGCTTTCTCCGATAATGCGGCGGAGGTGGGTCTTTGCGGATTTCACAGCCGCTTCAAAAATCCTCCCCAATGGGGGCAACTTGGGGGACTAAACTTCCAGGTTATTCCCCTTTGGGCAGCAATTTGACTTAAACTAGTACAATTTTTATCAATAAACACAGAAACATCCTTAAGATAATTTACAGTTCCCTTATAGTTTGTGCCATTATCAGACCTAATAAGGGAAGGTAGACCTCGACGCGAAACAAAGCGATCCAACGCGGCGACGAAGGCCTCCGTAGTCAGAGCCGATACCACCTCCAAATGGACAGCCTTGGTGGCCAAACAAACAAATACACACAAATAGCCCTTCACAATACGGGCATTACGAAAGGGAGAAGCCTTGATCGAAAAGGGACCGGCAAAATCGGTTCCAACGCCGTCAAACGGTCTCGAAGGTCGGATTCGATCAGCGGGCAAATCACCCATCTGTGGTTGCATCGTGGATGCCTTCAACCTATAACATGCAATACATCGAAACAGGACACTACGGATTGCTCTTCGGGCAGACAAAATCCAAAACTTGCGTTGCAAAATAGCCAACAAAGCATTGCACCCAGCATGGGCGTTACGAATGTGTCGATCAGACACCAAAAGCTGCACCAAGGGTCCGCCCTTGGGCAACAACAGAGGATGGCGAGTCTCATATGGAAGATCCGCCTTCCGGAGCCTGCCTCCAACCCGAAGAAGCCCATCCGAGTCGATGTACGGGTTCAAACGAGCGACCGCGCCCTTCAACTTAGCGCGTCCGTCGCGCAAAATACGAAGCTCGACTCAAACCGTCCGGTCTGCACGACACGGACCCAATGCAACAATGCGCTCCGGCGCTCTTCTGCACCTGCAATCGGCTCCAACCGCTTTGCCTGTGGGTTTCTACAATTATGTATGAAACGCTTAATCCAACTGGTAACACCCAGAAGCTTATCCAAACTGCTATACCGAGCAAGTAGCCAATCCGGCTCCGACGTCGTCTCAGCGACTACAGCATGTACACGGAGCCCAGTCAAACTCAAAGAAGTAACATCTGTCTGACAGACAGGCCAAGAAGTTTCTGATCCCATCAGCCACTCTGGACCCCACCAGAGCGGGTGTGACACCAATTCTGGTGCCGTACAACCTCGGGAAGCACAGTCCGCTGGGTTAAGCTCCTCCCGGTAACATGTAATCCATGTTATATCAATTCCAATATTTTGAATTTGGGAAACCCTGTTTCCAACAAAAACCTCCAAGGTATGTGGGGCCGCGCGCAACCATGCAAGCGCGACCTGGCCATCCGACCAGGCGAAGATGTCTCGTATCTCGACCGTGGCCGCCAGCTCACTGGCAACGTGATGCAACAATTTAGAGAGAAGGTGAGCTCCACTCAACTCAAGCTTGGGAATAGTCAGCCTAGTCCTGATGGGGGCGACCTTGCTCTTCCTAACAAAAGCGAGACATTGACCCGGCCATCGGCGTCAACTGTCCGCATATAGACTGACGCGGCGTAGCCTCGCTCCGACGCGTCACAAAAGCCATGCAGGCTGGCTCGATATTTCCCGGGGGGCAATATTCGACGAGGCAAGGCAATCCGATTGACTTCCTTAATCGATGAAAACAACTCGAGCCAATCATCCAATGGAGAGCCAAACAGCGGCTCGTCCCACGAGACGCCCAAAGTCCAAAGTCTCTGAAGAAGACACTTTGCAGAGAATATCACTGGACTGATCCAACCGCTTGGATCAAACATACGGGCTATTACGGACAACACCGTTCTCTTAGTCCAGACCTTTGGTATTTCCAAGTCCACTTGGAATGTAAAAATATCGGTTAGCGGCTGGTACTGCATGCCCAGCACCGCTATCCTGTCGGGATCATCCACATCCTCAAACAGGTGAGGGTTCTGTTGGTGATCCTCCGGGATCCCTTCTAGAACTTTAGGCTCATTAGACAACCACTTACGTAGCTCGTAGCCACCTGTCTTCAATATTTCAATCAATTCATCCCGCAGTAGGAGGGCCTCCTCAATACTTTGGGCTCCGGTGCACACGTCATCAACATACAAGTCACGTGACAGCACGGAAGCCCCACGGGGAAAGCGGATCCGTTCCCGCTCTGCCAATTCAAGCAATGATCTGATGGCGATATAGGGACTAGATTTCAAACCATACGTGTTTGTGTTGAGTTCATACACCGTCACAGGATCCTCAGGGCGCTCACGCCAGAGTATCAACTGGAATCGCCTGTCCTCAGGATGTATGACTGTCTGGCGGAACATCATCCGGATGTCCGCGCCAAAAACTACTTGATGTCTTCTAAAGTTCAAGATAATGTCAATTATGTCCCTATGCAATTTGGGACCTGAATGCAAACATAGATTCAACGAAACTCCGTTCGAAGTGGGTGCGGACCCATCAAAGACAGTCCACAACTTGCCCGTTGAGGCCTTCACCACCGCGTGGTGGGGCAAAAAATAATGCTCAGTTGAGCTCCAATCAACTCGAGCCGGAGACATGTGACCCAAATCCTCGTACTCGCGCATAAATTCAATATATTTATCGCGAAGTACGTGGTCACGCTGCATGCGTCGCTCCATGGACAGCAGTCGTTTCTCCGCAAGCGCCCTACTTTGCCCTAGGCTAGGACGAGTAGCAACAAATGGTAACCTAGTTACAAACCGACCGGATGGCAACCTCTCCGTGGTCGATCGAAAAAGGGCTTCGCACTCAGCGTGTTCCGGATCCATCCTGGAACTCATAGGTGGCTCCTCCACCTCCCAAAACCTTTGCATGGTCTTGGCCAAGGACGCAGATGCGACGACCGGTGGCTCCTCCACGGTGCTATTATCAAACACAGGGCCCATCAGGGCGAAACCAAAGATAGTAGACACTGCCATCAGTGAAGACGAACCCAGAGCTTTCTGGGTACCCAGCAAAATCCAACCCAATACGTCCGAGCCCAGGAGCAAGTCCACTGGGCCGGGATGAAAGACAAAGGGGTCGGCCAAATCCAGACCCGAAACCAAAGACAACACACCCGGCGGTATGTCTGTCGAGGGGTGCCAACCCGCAATGGTATCCATTACCATAGCCGAAGTCGTGATCCTCATTGTGGAGGACTTCAGCGAAGAAAAGGTGACAAGTGTCTGGCCCGTCAGGCACTTCACTTGTATGCCACCAACTCCAAGAAGTGGCACAGGCGAGTCTTCCACGACTAAACCTAACTGGCGTGCCACTCGAGTGGTAACCAAACTGCTTTGAGCCCCTGAGTCCAACAGAGCTCTCAAATTAATGGCTTCCCCCTACGACCCCATACGCGGACCACCGCGGTAGGGAGCAGAACCGTCCGCGGCTCTGTCCCAGCAAGGGAGCAAGCTAGTTACGGGCTCCCCACTCTCTCCAAACCAGGGGCGCGCCACTGACCCGGATAATATGGCGGGCGAGTGCACATCCCCATCTGAGGGGGGGCATAACCCGCGGCCCGGCCATACATATGGTACGGCGGGTGGTACTCCAGCCGTGGGTACTCGTGCAGCGGCGGAGAAAACCGCTGCGGCTGCATGTGTTGGGTATTGGTAACCCGCGTGGAGGGGGGTGTCCCCACTCTCACGTCCGATCTAGGGCCCCCGCCCATGGGGGCCCTATCCGGGGCCTGGCCAGCTACATACTGGCCATGACCTTGGGGCGCGTGGTCCCGGTCCGCCAAGACCCGCGCAGGTACGCGACCCCCCTCCCGAGGGGGGGTGCGACGAGCGAAGCCGCGTCCTCCGTCCGGTGGTGGAGGGCTTCGCGCAGGAGCGCCCCCGCCCATAGGGGACCCCTGCCTCAACATCCGGGTGCCATCCCCGTTGCGGTTCATGCAAAGCATCGCGTGGGGCCGCCCACGGCATGCACTGCATGGTATGGCACTGGGACAGTCACGTGCATAGTGACCGCCCAAACAATAAAAGCATAGTTCATGCCGCTTTGCCATGCGGCGCCTATCTTGTACTGGCAGTCTCTGCCAGTCCCTGCATTGCAGCAGGCTGTGGCCCATCCGGCCACATTGCAGGCAGTCCGCGTCCCTCGCGACTGCTGCCGTGTGTGCAACCCGCGCACCAGCTCCACGCGGTGGCGGTTGCCGTCCCTGTTGGGGCCTCCCTCGCCATGAGGGTTCCAAGGGCCTACGTTCAGGCGCTCTGGATGGCGCTGAGTCCGTCATGGTATTCTCAGCAGCCCGTGCCTCAAACTCCAAAAACTTCACCAAGTCAGTGAATGTTGGTAGGGTGGTGCTATCCCGCTCCGCATTTTCGCGCTCAAACCGCGAGCGGATGTCATTGGGCAATTTGCCCAATACAATGTGCACCAACAAAAAAGACCATTGGTCCACCGGCAGCCCCAGTGTGCGGAGCGCGTTACAGGCCACTGTAACGGGCGTGAGCAACTGCAGGCGCAAATTCGTGCCCTGTTGGCCACCTTGGGCAGGGCCATCAACTGTGCGGCGTGCGCATCCGCTAACAAACGTAAGTTTTGGTAGCGGAGTTCAATAACTCCCCAAGCCGTATCGTACTGGTCGTCCTCCACCCGGAGGTGCTGGATGAGCGACCGCGCTTCATCCTCAAGAGTGGAGAGGAGGTAGGCCATCTTCTGGGCCTTCGACAAATCCTGTCGTGCTACGACCAGGGACTCAAACATATTTTTATATGCTACCCACTCCTCCATCCTACCCCCAAAGTGGGACAGCTGAAGGGTGGGGAGCCGACCAGTAACCGCTGGTCCTTCCTGTCTAACAGGTGTGCGAGGAGGCTGGTCCGCCAGCCTGTCTCGCCCTTATTGCGGTCACCGCCTCCGCGATATCATCGTGCAGACTCAGGATCTGGTCCATGTCCGCCATGTGACCTGCGTAGGCCTCCGGGGTAAGATCGGCTTCGGTAAGCGCCGCCATGGCCGCTTCCGCGCTAATCAATCGTGAGTGGAGGTGATCCGCTCTTAGCAGTATGGCGCCCTCCCTGTCCTTCCGGGACAGAGTCCTCAACGGCCGTCACAAACCATCTCAATTCGTTGGCGAGTGTCGCCCTAGCATTGGAGGCCTTCGCCATCGCGTCAAGTCACAAACAAAAAATAACAAAAGGTAAATAAAAAACAACAAAATCAAGCAACTACACGAAGAACCGCGGTAGGTATGAGAATGGCACAAACCCGGAACGCACGGTACAAACCGCAAACAAATACAAAAAAGGTTACAAATATTCTTATACAAACAAACTAAGAAAAATCTAATAATTTTTACAAACAATTAATTATTTTTTTACAAACGAACAAATAGAGGGTAGATAAACTACGCTCTGCTACCAGAAAATGTGCGCAGAGATTCCGGGCAGACGAAAGGGCGGGAGGGTTCGGTACCGAAAAATTTACCGGGTAAAAAATACCGGTAAAAAACCTCGACCCGACACTACGTCTGTCCGACTAACCTAACTAACTTAACGCAGTCTGCTACCACCGTAGCTTATGAAGGGAGCTACAGGGCCCTATATGATAACCTAACCTATAAATTAATTACACTTAAAAAAACACTTACCAAGCTAAATCTTCTTTCTCTTCGGATCCAAACTTGAGTGTCTTCGGGAAGGGGGAATTCCTAATCACCCTACCTAACCCTTGAGATCTCAATTCCCCAGGACAACTAAATAGATTTCTTCCCGTAGTTTCACTCGGGAACAGCCAGATGTGAACAGCCAGCCACGTTTCACCTCTCACAAGAAAAAGTCACAATAACAGAGTTTTTCACAAACACAAATTCAATAGTTATTTAACAAACAGGAAATTCACAATTATCACTCAAACTAAACAACAAGCAAAAGACGCGAGACCGCTCCGCGTATTAAAATCAAACCGATATCGCCCTGGACAATGCAATGGCGACCGTCCGCGAGCCATTCGCACTAGCAGTGTGAAAACCCCGAACGCCCTCTGGCGGCAGCAATGCGAAACGCCTGCGTTTAGTTTTTACCCAATATATTACAAACAGACTCTTGACCATGGCCTGACCGGTGTTATCCATTCGTGTGTAGTCTTCGGGGGCATGTGCCGATGTTCTAGACAGATTTTACAGCTGCCTACCATTGACTCAATTTCATTATTGAGATGAGGCCACCAAACATAGCTTCTGGCTAAGGCTTTGGTTTGGACTATTCCGCTGTGTGTCTTATGTAACATTTGTAATGTTGCTTGACGTAGTGTTTCAGGTATTACCAGCGGCAGCCTAACAGTATGCAATCTTCTTGTACTGAGAGTTCAGCACGCTGTAACCAGTAGGGGTGAAAGTCTGCTCTTGTTTCTTTGGCGGGCCAACCACGCTGTATGTAGTAAATCACTTGATGTAATGTCTTATCTAATCTAGTTGCCTTGGCTATATCTTCTGGCTGGTATGGGAAGTCCCTGGGTGTCTCAGCCATTAGCAAAACATCACATAACTGTGCTTCTGGTTCCTCCGGAACTGGCCGGGGCCATCGACTCGGACTATCAGCACTGCCAATCTGTGGTCCCGGTTTGTAAAGTATTTCATAATCATGCATAGTTAGAGTAATGGCAATTCTTGTCAATCTTGGTGATATCATATTGAACATGGGCTTTTTAGGATCAAATATGCCAAGCAATGGTTTGTGATCAGTTATTATAGTGAAATGCCTGCCCACAAGGTAATTATGGAATTTAGTAATGCCAAACATGATAGCGGTGGCTTCTTTATCCAGTTGTGAATAACGTCTTTCATGTATATGTAATGTTCTCGATGCCATGGCTATTGGTCTTTCCTGACCGTCTTCAAATTTGTGTGATAAGACTGCACCAACTCCATATTCTGAGCTGTCACATGTTAGAATTAGAGGCTTTTCCAAATCATAGTGTACTAGTGTCAAATCAAAGGTGATTTGACTCTTGGCTGTAACAAATGCATTTGTTCTTGTGATGTCCATTTCCAAATCTGATGGGAGTCTAAGAGCCGGTGTAATGGTTCTAATAATGTCGCCTTTTGTGGTATGAACCTTTCATAAAAATTGTATAATCCAAGGAAAGCTTGTAGTTCTTGCTTATTTCTGGGTGCTGGTGTATTCACAATAGATTCTACTTTACTCGGTGAAGGGTGTATGCCTTCAGCATCAATAACAAATCCAAGAAATTCAACTTTCTCTCTTGCGAATTTACATTTTTTATTGTTGAGACGTAACCCAGCTTTTTCTATGCGTCCTAATACTGTGTCTAGTCTACTCTGCATTTCCAGCATAGTATGCCCACATACGATTATATCGTCAATCAGTACTGCTACTCCTGGTATGCCGGCTAACAAAGAGTTCATCAAACGTTGGAAAATACCTGGGCATGCCTTGACTCCAAATGCCAATCGATGTACAGTATAAAGACCCTTGCATGTGTTCAAGGTTAATAGCTTTGCAGTGCTCTCATCTACAATGACCTGCGTGTACGCCCGGTCCAAGTCTAAAGTTGTGAAAAATTTACCTCCGGCTATAGTAGCAAAGACTTCATTTACTGTAGGCATGGGATAAGTATCAGATTCAGTCGCCTCATTCACAGTACTACGATAGTCTCCACATAATCTGATTTCACCAGATTTTTTTACAATCGGCACCACTGGTGTTGCCCAGTCAATGAAAAAGATGTTGGGTGTAATACTCCTTCCTTTTCTAATCTATCTATTTCCTTTTCTACCCTTTCTTTTATGGCAAATGGCACAGGGCGTGCTTTGAGAAACTTTGGTGTCGCTCCTGGCTTCAAATGTATTGTAACTGGGTGTCCACGGTATGTACCAAGGCCATCTTTAAAGACTTCTTTATATTTGGAAAATAAATTGTCTATTGTGCCATCCTCTAAAGATATAAAATTAATATTCATTGTAATATTTAAAGGTTTGAACCAATCACGACCCAATAAATTAGGTCCATAGCCCTTAGCAATAACAACTGGTAACTCTTGTGTTTGTTCATTGTATGTCACAGGTAATGTTGCCTGTCCTATGATTGTGACTGGTGTCTCTGTCCATGTATGTAAAGAAAGCGAGGCTGGTTGAAGTGCAGTGCGTGGCAACAGGTTACGGATTTTATACCATGATCTTTCATATAGTATGGAGAAACTGGCCCCTGTGTCAACTTGCATCTGAATGGATTCATTGCCAATCAACACTGTGATTTCATAGGGTGGGACCCGATTTACACTTTGTATGCAATAAATTCCATTTAAATCACCAAATCCATCTGTAAAGTTGACCTGTTTGGTTGTATTTTTTCTTCTTGCTAATACAGAATCTTCTCAATATGTCCTTTTTTTCTTGCAATAATTACAAATAGTATTTAGGAATCGACACTCTCCTGAGTGTTTATCGCCACAACGATAGCAAAACCGAATGTTCGATTTAAAATGAACCACATTAATGTCCATTGGCTCAACCGCGGACGAAGTCGCCGGCGGCGTCGCGAAGGAAGGCCCTGGCTCGGTAGCTACAGCGGTCTGGATCATGCGTACATCCTGCCCCGCACTTTCCGCCGCAAACATCGCATCTATAACGTCCTGGTAACGCAAATTGTCCCGTTTCAGCAAATCGTATTGTAACTTTTGATCACACGTGCCACAAACAAGCCGATCGCGCAGCGTGCGCTCCAAATCCGCAAAATTACAATATGCACTAAGTTTTCTTAACTCCGCAATATAGTCTGATACTTTTTCCCCGCGTTTTTGATCACGTTTGTAAAACTGAAATGACATAGATATTTCATTGGGTTTAGGGCTATAGTGTTTGGTTAGAACTGTTTCAACTTCACTAAAAGTAACATCTTTTGCACTTTTAGGCGTAATCAACGCCAACAAGGTCTCAAACACTCGCGCGCCACACACAGTATTAAAGTTAGCACGCTTCACAGAATCCAATATGACGCCATTTGCCTCAAAACAAAATTTTAGTCTATTTATGTAAATATCCCAATTGTCCACTTGGGGATTAAATTCTTCGAATTTCACTGCTTTTGTGTTTTCCATTTTCGCTTACGTCGCCACTGTTATGTTCGAAATATGTATTAATAAGTAAATAAAACACGCTAGGTAGCATGAGCTGTGTAATGGCCGAACAATGAACTGTCACATTGACATTTACTATACTTCACTTTATCCTATATAAACTGAGCAAGTACTATGCCATATACGACAGTTGCCAAGAGCAAAATCACGCTGGTGAAGTCGCGGGTAACAGCTTGTATTTAATAAATCCGCTATTGACATTATATCCATAAAATTTTGTTTATCTGGAATAGTGCAAAGCTAAGTTATAAGCCTTTGCGCTTCGCTTGTCTCCCCTTAGTGGGGGTACTCCCGTGTCCCCAGATATCTTTCAAATGCTGGTGCTGTAGCTTTCGATTGGTGCGTGTTTTGATAGCGCTGTCTATTTATTTTATTTGGAGAATATTACAGCTTTGGAGTAACTATATTAATGTATAGATACGTGAGAATATAAGAAAAAAAGTATTAAGCTATAATTCAAAGCAGTATTTTTAACATATGCATAAAACAAAAAGACATATAAAAATTTGTTACTAGGCATTTGTTTAAAGAATTAAAAATATAGATTAGGGTTGGGAATTGAAAAAATTGCCCTCCATTAAACGTTTTAAATTCCTGATTAAAATTGAAAAATAAATTGATTAAAATTTAGAATAAATGTCGTTAGGAGAGGGCGGTGGGTAGCGGCATGCCGCTGAGCTTGGTGTGGGCGCGCGTGGAGCGGCTGCGCGCGGCGGCGCACTGGCGGCCTGACGCGGGCGCGGCGGCCGCCAGCGCCGACCCGCAGCGCGCGCCCGCCGCCGCCGACCTCGCGCCGCTGCTGCTGCCGCTGGCCGACCGCGCCGCGCTCTTACTGCTGCTCGTGCAGGCGCTGCGACTCGTCAAGGTACACTTTGGTGACCTCTTTTATATTATTGTACGGAGATAGAGAAATGAAACATTGATAACAGTGAAAGCAGTATACATTTGAAACGACACATTATTTTATACATCATTTTTAATTATTTCTTTTATTTATTTTTTCGCAAACTGGTTGCTACAAGGTACACAATAAACAAAGATACAATTTCAAACAATTATAACAACCTACTACATGCGAACACGGCATGCACATAATATGTAGCTCGCAGAATACAATTAATATTAATAAGTTAATAAAATCACGTTCTTTAAATTTGGAATAAACAGAAAAGAAATTTAGAATAAAAAGTATTTTTTACTACGATAACAAAGATCGTTTTATGGTTTTGGTCGATGCACTGAAGATGTCAATGTCATGGCAAATTTTGTTGCAGTTAGAGCACATGCGTATTATAGGTGAATGTTGGCGGTAATTTGTACGACAAAGAGCTTGTCTGAAAGTAACGCGATTGTGTAGTCGACTACCAGATCTAGGAATATAGAAACTAAGTTTATGTAGAATATCTGGACAATCAATTGAACCTATAATAATTTTATGTAGAAATATTACATCCAAAGCCAAACGACGCTGTTCAAAAGAATTGTAGTGATAACTACAGAATTATTTTGAACTTCTAACTGGTTAACCTTGCATGCCATATTTTAGGTGAAATAGTTGATATATTGGGATACTATTCCTGTGGCGTATTACCTGCATGATAGGCTCTCGATTCACTACAATAGCAGGCATTCAAATCCATTAGTCTCCAGACAAATTGAATGGGAAAGTGACACACCAGTACACAAATTTCATATGTTGTTTTTACAATACTTATTAAGAAAACAGGGAGACCCGCTCATCAAAACGTTCTTTGAGTCACGCCGAAACCATTGGTAGCAATAACTCGACGCGATTTTGTGTACTTACGGAATTATATCAAAAACTAAACATTCATAACAAAACATTCTATGATTAAATTAGACTGTCAACAAAATCTGCAGAGTTGGACGTCTGACATTGACAGCTGGTGACACACGTTCCGTATCAGTTCCTAACCAACCTTTCTTATCATAAACAAATAAGAAATCATGGCTGGATTGTGGTAGAATTTTAATTATTCTCCTTTAATATCGTCGACTTAGATTGTTATAATATTCAACGAATAAATACCTTATTTAAACATTAGTTCTTTTAAAGAATGTTTAAAAGTTGGTTTGACGTGCGTCCGAATTGGGCGAAATGGAACGCGACGAGGCGGAATGTCAAATCAAGTGGAGGGATCTTTCTCTTCCTGGGTGGCCACTATGACATGTAACATGTTTTGAGCAATTATTAATTTTTTTGGGGTTTTTTCGCTTTCGCCGCCCTCGGCACCCCGTCATGGGACTATAGTTTAACCTTTAGCTTTAAAATCCGCGATACGCGCAAGGACACAGGGGATATTTGCCGCCACGAAGTTGTCAGGAGGATGAGCTGTTGATATCCACGTGCCCGCCCGGCCGTATGAATTGGCGCTTCCTGGAGTGTCCTCCCATCACCAGAGGGTGCGGTTCCCCCGGACCGTGGACCGCATGCCACGGCGCAGGCCCCGTCGTCGGCGACCCCAAAGTGCAACACACGGATCCTAACCTTATTTCCGAAGGCCGCATCGCCGCCCCCGATCCGATGTCCCTTGTAGTGGCTCAGCGCAAATCTCGGAAGGTCCAGCCAGCGTCTACTATCTCGCATACAACGGAGCCTCGCAGGAGCGCCGTGCCTCTTTGATGACGCGACCAGCCCCAGTGCTCGAACCCAACGGATCGTAATGGTGAACGGGACAACGTTCTAAGTGCGCGCAGACGTTTTGTGTACGGACCTGGCCAGGTACCTTATATTTGGTTTATGTTAATTTTAACTTTTAATTGCGGCAAAGACTTATCAGATTTTGGTATTAGTATAACATGTGCCCGCCCTCAGCGGCTAGTGTGTTTATGGAATAAAATGCTATATTCTATCCCAACCATATTGTATTAATGATATCACCCTGCCCATGACTCCTAGGACTTAAGGCTTAATAGACAAGAGGTCCTTGTACTTCAAAAGTACGAGGCTCTATCCTGAGCACTACATCCGGCTCTCTATAAAGTAAGTGTTCGTGTATAATCGCACTGCGCAGGGATATTGCCCGTCTTCGCTTCAAATAGTTGGGGACCCCTGCGCACACAGCCCAACATACACTTTTTAATTTTTTTTTATTTTTTATACACGACAGAATTAATACAAAAATGTTCTAGCCTAGAATGGTAGGATGGCAAATCGTGACAGCTATTATTAAAGTATGTTAGATGATACAGAAATTTCTTCTGGATGCTTTCAATTCTGGAGACATGCACCGCGTAAGATGGATACCATACAGGGCCGCAATATTCAAGGATTCTTCGTACGTAACAGTTAAATAATACTATTGGGATTTCAGGTTCCTTAAAAACTTTTCTTTGACGAATAACGAAGCCAGCTAATTTCGAAGCCTTCTTGACTATGTTGTTAATGTGGTCTCTGAAGTCTACTTTTTATCCATTATGATACCAAGATCACGAACGTTATCAAGTTCTTGGAGTGGAGTTCCATTGATTGTATACACTAGATTACGTGGGTATATTATACGTGAGAAATTTATGAAAAAACATTTAGCAGCATTTAAGATCATATAGTTTTCTTGGCACCATTGACTGATTTTGTTAAGATCATTTTGTAACAAAGCAATATCTTGGTCAGACCGAATTTCACGATAGACTTTTAAATCGTCGGCAAAAAATTTATGTTTTGAACTTATGCTAGAGCTTAAGTCGTTAATAAAAACTAAAAAGAAAAGAGGGCCAAGATGCGAGCCCTGTGGAACGCCAGAGGGGACATCCTTAGCTTGGAACTTGAAGCCACGAACAACAACCAACTGTGAGCGATTTCTCAAATATGATTCGCACCATCTCAGCAGAGAATCACATATTCAAGCATGTGCAAGCTTATGTTTACCATGGTTGACCACGTCAAACGCTTTAGATAAGTCGGTGTATACTCCTCATTATTTTCCAGAGCCTCAGTTATATCATCCACATATCCCACGAGGTTTGACGTTGTTGACCGGCCAGGAAGAAAGCCATGTTGCTGATTATTGAAAAGTGGTTTAAGATGAAAGAAAAGATGTCTCTGTACCAACGATTCAAACAACATGCCTATTCAATTCAATTCAATTTGTGCAGAGCAACTACGCTCTGCTGCCAGAAAATGTGCGCAGAGCGAATCCGGACAAACGAAGCGGCGGGAAGAATTCTGTACCGGAACTTCACCGGGAAAAAACCACCGGTAAAAAATAAGTACCGGGAAGAAATCTCCACGCGGCACCACGTTTGCCCGACTAAAACCTAACTAACTTAACGCAGTCTGCTACCACCGTAGCTTATGAAGGGAGCTACAGGGCCCTATACAATAACCTAACCTATAAATTAATTACAATTGAACACTTACCAAATTAAATCTTCTTTCTCTTCGGATCCAAACTTGAGTGTCTTCGGGAAGGGGGAATTCCTAATCACCCTACCTAACCCTTGAGATCTCAATTCCCCAGGACAAATAAATAGATTTCTTCCCGTAGTTTCACTCGGGAACAGCCAGATGTGAACAGCCAGCCACGTTTCACCTCTCACAAGAAAAAGTCACCATGACGGGTACACAAACACAAAGTTCAATAGTTATTTAACAAACAGGAAATTCACAAACACAACTCAAGCTAATTAGCAATCAAAGAACGCGGAACCTCTCGCGTATTAAAAATCAAACCGATATCGCATAGGGCAATGGCGACCGTCCGCGAGCCATTCGCACGAGCAGTGTGAAAACCCCGAACGCCCTCTGGCGGCAGCAATGCGAAACGCCCGCGTTTAGTTTTACCCAATATATTACAAACATCCCCGTCCCGGTCTGAGAAGCAGACCGCTAGCTTACTCTACGGGAAGGCGGGCGAGAGAGGTCACACCTCTCCTTAAAATCGAACCGTCGACCAACACCTCAGCCACACGCGGAGTGCCATCTCCGCCAAGAATCAAACGTAATATGCGAGCTCGTCGCCAAAGCAATGAGGGCAAATTTGCCTCTTTTAACAATACTAAATCACCCTCCCTGGGAGGCTCAGTCCTGTCTGTCCACTTCACTCTTTGCTGCAGCAAATGCAAATATTCAAGCGACCAGCGACGCCAAAAGTCCTGGCTCATTTGCTGCAACATTTGAAAACGCGACAACCGATATACGCGTTCATCCTTCCACGGGTATTCGGGCAGGGCATTCAACGGCTCCTCCCACCAAAAAATGACCAGGGGTGAGAGCTTCCAAGTCATTTGGATCTGGAGATAGCGGACAGAGAGGACGAGAGTTGAGGACCGCCTCAACTTTACAAAACACTGTGGCCAGCTCTTCAAAAGTTAGAGCCGTTTCTCCGATAATGCGGCGGAGGTGGGTCTTTGCGGATTTCACAGCCGCTTCAAAAATCCCTCCCCAATGGGGGCAACTTGGGGGACTAAACTTCCAGGTTATTCCCCTTTGGGCAGCAATTTGACTTAAACTAGTACAATTTTTATCAATAAACACAGAAACATCCTTAAGATAATTTACAGTTCCTTTATAGTTTGTGCCATTGTCAGACCTAATAAGGGAAGGTAGACCTCGACGCGAAACAAAGCGATCCAACGCGGCGACGAAGGCCTCCGTAGTCAGAGCCGATACCACCTCCAAAATGGACAGCCTTGGTGGCCAAACAAACAAATACACACAAATAGCCCTTCACAATACGGGCATTACGAAAGGGAGAAGCCTTGATCGAAAAGGGACCGGCAAAATCGGTTCCAACGCCGTCAAACGGTCTCGAAGGTCGGATTCGATCAGCGGGCAAATCACCCATCTGTGGTTGCATCGTGGATGCCTTCAACCTATAACATGCAATACATCGAAACAGGACACTACGGATTGCTCTTCGGGCAGACAAAATCCAAAACTCGCGTTGCAAAATAGCCAACAAAGCATTGCACCCAGCATGGGCGTTACGAGTGTGTCGATCAGACACCAAAAGCTGCACCAAGGGTCCGCCCTTGGGCAACAACAGAGGATGGCGAGTCTCATATGGAAGATCCGCCTTCCGGAGCCTGCCTCCAACCCGAAGAAGCCCATCCGAGTCGATGTACGGGTTCAAACGAGCGACCGCGCCCTTCAACTTAGCGCGTCCGTCGCGCAAAATACGAAGCTCTGACTCAAACCGTCCGGTCTGCACGACACGGACCCAATGCAACAATGCGCTCCGGCGCTCTTCTGCACCTGCAATCGGCTCCAACCGCTTTGCCTGTGGGTTTCTACAATTATGTATGAAACGCTTAATCCAACTGGTAACACCCAGAAGCTTATCCAAGCTGCTATACCGAGCAAGTAGCCAATCCGGCTCCGACGTCGTCTCAGCGACTACAGCATGTACACGGAGCCCAGTCAAACTCAAAGAAGTAACATCTGTCTGACAGACAGGCCAAGAAGTTTCTGATCCCATCAGCCACTCTGGACCCCACCAGAGCGGGTGTGACACCAATTCTGGTGCCGTACAACCTCGGGAGGCACAGTCCGCTGGGTTAAGCTCTCCCGGCACATGTCTCCATGTTATATCAATTCCGATATTCTGGATTTGGGAAACCCGATTTCCCACAAAAACCTCCAAGGTATGTGGGGCCGCGCGCAACCATGCAAGCGCGACCTGGCTATCCGACCAGGCGAAGATGTCCCGTATCTCGACCGTGGCCGCCAGCTCACATGCAACGTGATGCAACAATTTAGAGAGAAGGTGAGCTCCACTCAACTCAAGCTTGGGAATAGTCAGCCTAGTCCTGATGGGGGCGACCTTGCTCTTCCCTAACAAAAGCGAGACATTGACCCGGCCATCGGCGTCAACTGTCCGCATATAGACTGACGCGGCGTAGCCTCGCTCCGACGCGTCACAAAAGCCATGCAGGCTGGCTCGATATTTCCCGGGGGCAATATTCGACGAGGCAAGGCAATCCGATTGACTTCCTTAATCGATGAAAACAACTCGAGCCAATCATCCAATGGAGAGCCAAACAGCGGCTCGTCCCACGAGACGCCCAAAGTCCAAAGTCTCTGAAGAAGACACTTTGCAGAGAATATCACTGGACTGATCCAACCGCTTGGATCAAACATACGGGCTATTACGGACAACACCGTTCTCTTAGTCCAGACCTTTGGTATTTCCAAGTCCACTTGGAATGTAAAAATATCGGTTAGCGGCTGGTACTGCATGCCCAGCACCGCTATCCTGTTGGGATCATCCACATCCTCAAACAGGTGAGGGTTCTGTTGGTGATCCTCCGGGATCCCTTCTAGAACTTTAGGCTCATTAGACAACCACTTACGTAGCTCGTAGCCACCTGTCTTCAATATTTCAATCAATTCATCCCGCAGTAGGAGGGCCTCCTCAATACTTTGGGCTCCGGTGCACACGTCATCTACATACAAGTCACGTGACAGCACGGAAGCCCCACGGGGAAAGCGGATCCGTTCCCGCTCTGCCAATTCAAGCAATGATCTGATGGCGATATAGGGACTAGATTTCAAACCATACGTGTTTGTATTGAGTTCATACACCGTCACAGGATCCTCAGGGCGCTCACGCCAGAGTATCAACTGGAATCGCCTGTCCTCAGGATGTATGACTGTCTGGCGGAACATCATCCGGATGTCCGCGCCAAAAACCACTTGATGTCTTCTAAAGTTCAAGATGATGTCAATTATGTCCCTATGCAATTTGGGACCCGAATGCAAACACAGATTCAACGAAACCCCGTTCGAAGTGGGTGCGGACCCATCAAAGACAGTCCGCAACTTGCCCGTTGAGGCCTTCACCACCGCGTGGTGGGGCAAAAAATAATGCTCAGTTGAGCTCCAATCAACTCGAGCCGGAGACATGTGACCCAAATCCTCGTACTCGCGCATAAATTCAATATATTTATCGCGAAGTACGTGGTCACGCTGCATACGTCGCTCCATGGACAGCAGTCGTTTCTCCGCAAGCGCCCTACTTTGCCCTAGGCTAGGACGAGAGGCAACAAAGGGTAACCTAGTTACAAACCGACCGGAGGGCAACCTCTCCGTGGTCGATCGAAAAAGGGCTTCGCACTCAGCGTGTTCCGGATCCACCCTGGAACTCATAGGTGGCTCCTCCACCTCCCAAAACCTTTGCATGGTCTTGGCCAAGGACGCTGATGCGACGACCGGTGGCTCCTCCGCGGTGCCATTATCAAACACAGGGCCCATCAGGGCAAAACCAAAAATCGTAGACACTGCCATCAGTGAAGACGAACCCAGAGCCTTCTGTGTACCCAACAAAATCCAACCCAATACGTCCGAGCCCAGGAGCAAGTCCACTGGGCCGGGATGAAAGACAAAGGGGTCGGCCAAATCCAGACCCGAAACCAAAGACAACACACCCGGCGGTATGTCTGTCGAGGGGTGCCAACCCGCAATGGTATCCATTACCATAGCCGAAGTCGTGATCCTCATTGTGGAGGACTTCAGCGAAGAAAAGGTGACAAGTGTCTGGCCCGTCAGACACTTCACTTGTATGCCACCAACTCCAAGAAGTGGCACAGGCGAGTCTTCCACGACTAAACCTAACTGGCGTGCCACTCGAGTGGTAACCAAACTGCTTTGAGCCCCTGAGTCCAACAGAGCTCTCAAATTAATGGCTTCCCCCACGACCCCATACGCGGACCACCGCGGTAGGGAGCAGAACCGTCCGCGGCTCTGTCCCAGCAAGGGAGCAAGCTAGTTACGGGCTCCCCACTCTCTCCAAACCAGGGGCGCGCCACTGACCCGGATAATATGGCGGGCGAGTGCACATCCCCATCTGGAGGGGGGCATAACCCGCGGCCCGGCCATACATATGGTACGGCGGGTGGTACTCCAGCCGTGGGTACTCGTGCAGCGGCGGAGAAAACCGCTGCGGCTGCATGTGTTGGGTATTGGTAACCCGCGTGGAGGGGGTGTCCCCACTCTCACGTCCGATCTAGGGCCCCCGCCCATGGGGGCCCTATCCGGGGCCTGGCCAGCTACATACTGGCCATGACCTTGGGGCGCGTGGTCCCGGTCCGCCAAGACCCGCGCAGGTACGCGACCCCCTCCCGAGGGGGTGCGACGAGCGAAGCCGCGTCCTCCGTCCGGTGGTGGAGGGCTTCGCGCAGGAGCGCCCCCGCCCATAGGGGACCCCTGCCTCAACATCCGGGTGCCATCCCCGTTGCGGTTCATGCAAAGCATCGCGTGGTGCCGCCCACGGCATGCACTGCATGGTATGGCACTGGGACAGTCACGTGCATAGTGACCGCCCAAACAATAAAAGCAAAGTTCATGCCGCTTTGCCATGCGGCGCCGATCTTGTACTGGCAGTCCCTGCCAGTCCCTGCATTGCAGCAGGCTGTGGCCCATCCGACCACATTGCAGGCAGTCCGCGTCCCCCGCGACTGCTGCCGTGTGTGCAACCCGCACACCAGCTCCACGCGGTGGGGGTTGCCGTCCCTGTTGGGGCTTCCCTCGCCATGAGGGTTCCAAGGGCCTACGTTCAGGCGCTCTGGATGGCGCTGAGTCCGTCATGGTATTCTCAGCAGCCCGTGCCTCAAACTCCAAAAACTTCACCAAGTCAGTGAATGTTGGTAGGGTGGTGCTATCCCGCTCCGCATTTTCGCGCTCAAACCGCGAGCGGATGTCATTGGGCAATTTGCCCAATACAATGTGCACCAACAAAAAAGACCATTGGTCCACCGGCAGCCCCAGTGTGCGGAGCGCGTTACAGGCCACTGTAACGGGCGTGAGCAACTGCAGGCGCAACTGTGCCCTGTTGGCCACCTTGGGCAGGGCCATCAACTGTGCGGCGTGCGCATCCGCTAACAAACGTAAGTTTTGGTAGCGGGAGTTCAATAACTCCCAAGCCGTATCGTACTGGTCGTCCTCCACCCGGAGGTGCTGGATGAGCGACCGCGCTTCATCCTCAAGAGTGGAGAGGAGGTAGGCCATCTTCTGGGCCTTCGACAAATCCTGTCGTGCTACGACCAGGGACTCAAACATATTTTTATATGCTACCCACTCCTCCATCCTACCCCCAAAGTGGGACAGCTGAAGGGTGGGGAGCCGACCAGTAACCGCTGGTCCTTCCTGTCTAACAGGTGTGCGAGGGGCTGGTCCGCCAGCCTGTCTCGCCCTTATTGCGGTCACCGCCTCCGCGATATCATCGTGCAGACTCAGGATCTGGTCCATGTCCGCCATGTGACCTGCGTAGGCCTCCGGGGTAAGATCGGCTTCGGTAAGCGCCGCCATGGCCGCTTCCGCGCTAATCAATCGTGAGTGGAGGTGATCCGCTCTTAGCAGTATGGCGCCCTCCCTGTCCTTCCGGGACAGGAGTCCTCCGGCCGTCACAAACCATCTCAATTCGTTGGCGAGTGTCGCCCTAGCATTGGAGGCCTTCGCCATCGCGTCAAGTCACAAACAAAAAATAACAAAAGGTAAATAAAAAACAACAAAATCAAGCAACTACACGAAGAACCGCGGTAGGTATGAGAATGGCACAAACCCGGAACGCACGGTACAAACCGCAAACAAATACAAAAAAGGTTACAAATATTCTTATACAAACAAACTAAGAAAAATCTAATAATTTTTACAAACAATTAATTATTTTTTACAAACGAACAAATAGAGGGTAGATAAACTACGCTCTGCTACCAGAAAATGTGCAGAGCAACTACGCTCTGCTGCCAGAAAATGTGCGCAGAGCGAATCCGGACAAACGAAGCGGCGGGAAGAATTCTGTACCGGAACTTCACCGGGAAAAAACCACCGGTAAAAAATAAGTACCGGGAAGAAATCTCCACGCGGCACCACGTTTGCCCGACTAAAACCTAACTAACTTAACGCAGTCTGCTACCACCGTAGCTTATGAAGGGAGCTACAGGGCCCTATACAATAACCTAACCTATAAATTAATTACAATTGAACACTTACCAAATTAAATCTTCTTTCTCTTCGGATCCAAACTTGAGTGTCTTCGGGAAGGGGGAATTCCTAATCACCCTACCTAACCCTTGAGATCTCAATTCCCCAGGACAAATAAATAGATTTCTTCCCGTAGTTTCACTCGGGAACAGCCAGATGTGAACAGCCAGCCACGTTTCACCTCTCACAAGAAAAAGTCACCATGACGGGTACACAAACACAAAGTTCAATAGTTATTTAACAAACAGGAAATTCACAAACACAACTCAAGCTAATTAGCAATCAAAGAACGCGGAACCTCTCGCGTATTAAAAATCAAACCGATATCGCATAGGGCAATGGCGACCGTCCGCGAGCCATTCGCACGAGCAGTGTGAAAACCCCGAACGCCCTCTGGCGGCAGCAATGCGAAACGCCCGCGTTTAGTTTTACCCAATATATTACAAACACAATTCTTTATTGCATCCTTAATGTAAGTAACAGGTCGTATTCTTATATTTAATTGTAACAATTAAGGACCCTTTCGGGCGCAGCAATCGAAGAGGGGCTGACTTGTCCATATTAATATGTACTTAAGGTATTAAAATTTAATTTATATAAAAGCTCAAAATTCTATACATATTCAATTACACTCAAACAAACACATTCAATTCAATTCCTATAATATATTATTCTATTAATAAATTAAATTTAATTTTTATTGTATTACTCTATATATCTATTTTATATCTTTATATCAATCTATACTCGTATATCATTTTATGTCTATTTTGCATGTTAGGTATAATTTAATCTATTTTATCTTCCAGGTACTCTGTGACAGTGTAATAGCATTTATTAATTAGAAATTCTTTAACACGTAGCACGAAATTTTTATATTCTTTTATATCTTTAAAGGTTTGTGGTAGTTTATTAAATATCTTAACGGCCATTGCTAGAGGGCTATTAGAGTGCAAGCGGAGGCGAGAATTTGGCAATTGTAGTTTGTTAGGATACCTTAATGTATGTTTTCCTGTTGTATCCCCTCGTTTCTAAAAAAGTTTGGATAGCGTCGGGCGAATTTACACGTTTCCAAAATGTATATGCAAGGTAAAGTTAGGATCTTATGTTTTTTGAAATGTGGTCTACAGCTGTCTATTTGTCTAATATTGACCATTATTCGAATCAGGCGTTTTTGAAGAGTAAAGGCTCTATGCCAGTCGGTTCCGTTACCCCACAGATTGGTACCGTAACTTAGCCACGAGTAGGCGTATGCGTAGTACGTGACCAGTGCCGTTTCAGTGTCGGTGGTTTTTTTAACCTCTCTGAGGGCATAAGCAAACTTGGACAGCTTGGCATATACCTTTCGGACATGAGACTTCCAGTCAATGTGGCTGTCTATATCTACACCTAGTAGGGTAAACTCATTGACGACCTCTAAATCTATTCCGTTAAAGTTAAAATTTATATATATAGCTTTTCTCTGGTAGGGGTGGAATAGCATAAGTTTAGTTTTGGCATAGTTTATTTCCAGGTTGTGGTTATTTAGCCAATCTGATGTTTTTTTAAGAGTTTCTTTTAGTCGCTCACGTAAACTTATATTATTGAGACCCGAGGTTAGGATTGAGATGTCGTCAGCAAAGAGAACGCAGTGTTCGTTGATTATCTTTGGCAGATCGTTGATATACAGCAAGAACAGAAGGCATCCGAGAACGCTACCTTGAGGGATGGATGAATTAATCGTTTTAACGTCAGATCTGATTTTTTGGATTGTGTTAGATTTGTCATTATAGAACTCTATTTCAACATACTGTTTTCTATCTTTAAGGTAGGAGGTAAACCATCTATGTGCGATTCCTCTGATCCCCGCTGCGTATAATTTATTAAGCAGTATATCATATTGGACCTTGTCATATGCTTTGGTCAAGTCTAATAACATTCCTACACCGTATTTACTTTTATCGAGGATATTAAGTATTTCTTGCACATATTTGTAGATGGCCAATATGGTAGAGCGATTTTTTTTAAATCCGTTCTGGCACTCATTAAATATCTTGTATTTTTCGCAGTAAGAATATACACGATCAGCCATTGCTCTTTCAAAGATTTTTGAAGACGTCGGTAGTAGAGCTATTGGTCTATAATTACCCGGGTTTGTTGTTTCGTTTTTTTTTGTGAATAGGTTTAATTAAAGTTATTTTCAAAAGATCAGGGAATATCCCCTCATCAAACGACTGGTTAATTAACAAAGTGAATGGTATAGCCAATTCATCCGCACATTCTCTGTATAGTTTTGGCGGCAATTCGTCTATGCCGTGACTATTTTTGTTTTTTAATTTTTTTATTATTTTATATATTTCTCGAGTATCAACGGGATGGATGAATATGCTATTTTCGATTTGATTATGAATTGAGTTATTTGTCGAATAATTTTTATTTTTTTCACCTATAGACGCGAAGTAATTGTTAAATATGTTAACTATATCTTTTGGGTTAGTTATTGAAGTTTTATTGATAGATAACTTAATATTTTTCATTTCCTTTTTACTCTTTTTGTTTGTACGTTCGTTGACGACACTCCACATTGTTTTTACCTTATTAGTTGAATTTTTTATTAGTTTTTTGTAATGTAATTTTTTTGCTATAGCTACTGATTTCTTCAAGATATTTTCATACTTTCTGTGATGTTCATTTAGGATTTCGCTTTTTGATCTCAATGTAAGGAGTTTTAACAGCCTTTTATTCTTTGAAGATGTTTTTATACCTACTGTAAGCCAATGTTTTTTATGACTCTTGATTTTTATTTTTACTTTTGGTATACATTGATCTAAAATTTGAAGCATTCTATCCTGAAAAATTTTATAGTTTTTATTTATGTCTTTATTTTCAGTTAAAACATCTTGCCAATTTATTTCTTTTAATTTTTGTTTAAATATATTTATATTTTTTTGACTGAAAATTCTCTTTACGGTACACCGCGTATTTTTAACTTTAAACTGTCGAGTTGTTTTAAAGCTTACGGTTACTGCTGAGTGAGCTGAGAACCCGAGTTTCTCAACTCTAGTTTTTTTTATCATTTAAATTAAAGTTTGTGAATACTAAGTCTATACATGTGGCTGAGGTTTTTGTAAAGTGTGTTGGTTCCTTTATGTGTTGTTTTAATCCATTTTGTCTCATTAGGTTTAGGAATTTCAAAGTCAAGGGTTCATTTTTTAAAGTATTGATATTAAATTCTCCTCCGATAATAATATTATATGTAGAAAATTTGTTATTTATGTAGGATAGTATTTTTATTAATTGGTTAACAAACGTATCACCCCGTCTTCCATTCCAGTACAATGAAATGAGCAAAAGATTTTCACTAGGTAATTCAGCAGCACACAGCTCTAGATTAAATTCTATAGACATTTCCGCAATATCAGTCCTTTCTATCGATTCTATATTATCCTGAAGTAAGATGCAGACTCCTCCGCCGTCGTAGTTTTTCCGGGAATATGATGCTGCTATTTTGTATCCACTAAAGTTAATTAGCTCGATTTTTTCGCTGGTCAGCCATGATTCCGAAATACAAATAGCCTTGTAGTATGGATTTTGGTTGATAAATGCTTCTAGTAAATAACCTATATAAGATAAAATTGAAATTGGCTTAAAATTTGCTACGTTAGCTAAGTCTCCCTTTTTGTGAACGGGTGTGACGTTAGCGATCTTCCACTTTGAGGGGAAAACTCCGGTTGTGAGAGAACGATTAAAGATCAGATATAGAGGTTCGACCACTTTCAAAGCGCAAATCTTAAAAAATATAGGTGGAATGCCGTCTGGGCCTGGACCTTTATTTACGTTAGCTGTTTTAAGAGACTCCAGAATATCAGATTTAGACAGGTAACATGCACTAAGAGAGCATGGCAAGTATCAGAACTGTCAATGCTGGATAACGATGGCGAGTTAACATAAGTCGAGTGAAAATATTCAGAAAAGAGGTCACAGATCTGCTGTCCACCCTGAACATTCTGGTTCTCCAGAAACATTTCATCAGGTATGTCTATACAATTTGAACTCAATGACTTGATGAACGTCCAGAAGTATCTGGGATTATTTTTAATATTGGTTTTAGCCTGAGACTTGAATTCAGAGAAGCAAGTATCAATCATTTGATCGCAGCGACTGCGTAACATTTTGTATGTGAGATGATCTCTGGGATTACCGTACTTTTTAAATCTTTTGTGAAATTTAGCTTTTTCTTTTAATGTCTTAATCAGAGAGCGACTAAACCAACAAGGATATTTCTTATCTTTAGTAATAGTGGTAGGCGTATGTTTAGATATTATAGGCAGAAGGAGGTCATAAAACTTATCAACCATATCGTCAACGTTATGCAGACTGTTAAAGTGAGTGGACCAGACAATTTCAGACAAGTCCTCTTTAATATTAGTATAATCATAATCATTTATTCCTTTAAAATATGTGTTTACAGGATGGTCAGTACAAACATAGTGTCAAACATATTTTGCCAGCTGTGGCGTAGGAAATTTCAATATTGTCAATAATAAAAAATAAACTTCAAATGTCAATTAAATTACAACTACAATATCAATTGATAATATTATTTAAAATTAAATGAATTTTGTAACATTATATTTTAGCCTCAAGAAATTCATTAACACTATAGTAACGTTCCTTTATCAATAAATCATACACTGCTTTCTTAAACCTTCGAAATGGTAGACATTTTATAGAATTAGGTATCTTATTATAGATTTGTATACACATAGCGTAACAATTTTTATGATACATCATTGTCCTTGGTATATGAGCGTGCACCAGTCTATCTCCATTCCTTGTGTTGCGGAGATACATTTCCCTTGCCTTAATAAATAGTTTAAAATTAAGCTTTACAAATTTCACAATTTCTAATATGTATAAACATGGTAGTGGCAAAATATTAAATTTTTGGAAAAGGGGTTTACATGATATATAAGGAGCAACTCCTGCAATAGCCCTCACACATTTTTTTTGAGCGATAAAGGCTTTATTTATGGCAACACTGTTTCCCCAAATAACAATACCATATCTAAGGACTGACTCAATATACTCATAGTATGCAAAAAGGGTAGTTTCAAGAGTTGCAACTTTCCGCAATCTGAATAATACATAAATATACCTATTTAGTTTGCAGCATATATTGTCAATATGTGTCTTCCAATTAAAACTGTTGTCAATCGCAATACTCAAAAAAGTTACAATATTGGCATGATTTAGAGATTGTCCATTATAAATGACATCTATTTCTTTTTTTCTTTTTAGACCTTTATTAAAATGCATATAGTTTGTCTTACTCAAATTTACGGAAAGATTGTTCTCATTTAACCATTGTATTACAGCATTTATGGCCTTGTTTATTTCATTAAAATGTTCTTCTACCGATGACCTTTCGCTGTTTTTGATTATCAATGAAATGTCGTCCTCAAACAGAATAATTGTATGTTGTATGATATTCGGAAGGTCATTGATAAAAATGAGAAAGAGAAGTGGGCCTAAGACACTCCCCTGTGGTACACCAAATTTATTAGTTCGATAAGACGATTTACATTGTTGACTTACTTTTTCATCATTAATATATTCAATCTCGACGCATTGCCGTCTATTTGTCAAATAAGATTGTAACCAATTTAGAGTTGTTCCCCTAATGCCATATTTCTCTAATTTATGTAACAGTAAATCATGTGGTACCATATCGGAGGCCTTTGTCATATCGAAAAATAAAACAGTTGTACTCATTTGTTTATCAATACTACAAACTCTCGCATTCATAATATTGCTATGTAATTGTCGATGTAGGTATATATAATGTGCGTATGTGTCAGGTGCCGCTGCTGCCGGCGAGCGCGTGGGTGTCGCAGGCGGCGGACGGCGCGGGCGCGGCCGCGTTAGCTCTAGCGGGCTGGGGCTGCGACTGCGGCTCGGCGCTGCTGCCGCTACTGCGCGCCGCGCGCCGCCTGCCGCCCGCGCACCGCGCGCGGCCCAGCGATGCGCGCGCGCTGTGTGACTGGCTGCAGCCGCCCAACTACATGCAGCACGCAGGTGGGGCATACTTGTTCAATTCAAGATAGTAAAATCTACCGGCTTGCTAAGATTTTGAAAAAATGTAATGATAAAACTGAGTTATTGTCTATAGGATTTCTAGCGTGGGTGGAGGCATTGTGGGAAGCGGCGCTGGAGTGGACGGCGCAGGAGGAGCGCGCGGCGCTGCTGGGCTGGCGGCTGCGCTGGCTGCACGGCCTCGTGCTGCTGCTGGATAAGCGGGTGACGTCATTTTATTTATTCACTAATTCATAACTAGCCCTTGCCCGAAGCTTTGCCCTGATGAACTTCCTACGAGAACAGTGCTTTTTCCCAATATAAAAAGTATCTTATGTCTTCCCCAGTATTTCCAACTGTTAAATGTAAAAATTCAGGGAAATTAATTGAGTTAGTTATATAGGCTACTAGCTGTTGCCCGCGGCTTCGACCGCGTGATTTCGCTTAAATGAAAAATCATTTTGTGTTCCAAACCGTTTCAGATCTTCGATCTTCTTTTTCAGAAAATATTCATCAGAATCATCAAGTTTTGCTAAGGCGTCATTTTCATATATGATATATAGTGTAGCTGGTCTCTCTTGGAGTTATTCATCAAATGTTCTAGATCTTCAATTTTTATACGTCAGCAGAAAATGCTCATCAGGTTGAACGATTTTTGCTAAGGAGCTATAGATTAGGACTGAGTTTAATTGGCTTCATGCCCTATTTCACACTTAACCCTTGTGCAGCTAGTCGTAACAGTATCACCTCCGTGCAGGAGGAGCCTGGCCGCGCGGAGCTGCGTCGGCTGCGCTCGCTGGCGCGCGCCAGCCTCAAGCGGCACGCGGGCGGCGCGGCGCTGCCCTTCCTGCAGTTCGCAAGGCTCGAGCTAGCGGCCGCCGGGCCCGCCGCCGCCCAGCACGTGGCCCTCACCGCGCTGCGCAGGGACCAGGTACATTTGCTATATACCACATACCACACATATACCACACATTATACTTTTTTTATTATTAAAGATGAGTTTGCTCTTGACTACAATCTTGTCCGAGGACAGAGATGAGATCTACGATGTAGCGAGTGTACTTTTATTTAACAAACTCCAAAGAAATTGTACAATTGTTAACAACAACATAAAAATATCGTCTTACCGGCACCTTTAAAATTTAAACTAAACAAACTTGTTGTCTTTGATGTGTGTTGCTGTCTCGCTCATTCAATTCAACGTCTCTCTTCTTCCGCTAGCCTCCGTCTGATACACACATGTATTCACAATATTCTTGTTTATTTATTTCACAAAATCGTGTAGGTACCGATTGTGATAAAGTGCTAATAAACTAGTGTTGCTGCTCAAATTATCTTCTTTCACTGTCTACAAATACCACTGCCATCCAGAACTCGACCTCAACAAATTACCACAGTCCACTCTAGAAAATCAATTATGGGTTATTGGGCATTGTGCCCCCCACAATCAATCATTGTAGATAGATAGATCAACACTTTATTGCATCATTTACATAAAAGAAATACAAAATAATAATAAATAATATGTATAATAATAATTCAAAAAAAAAAATAAATTCAACGCGGCAACGCGGCCAGCGTTTTGGGCAGCTTTGCACCAGAAACTTTAAGGGGCGGGTTATAATTCTCTTTGACCATTGATGTAATATGTGACATATAAATTTTGTAATTTATTAAATAAAGTAATAATAATTTATAATATTTCTCATGTATGAAGGGAATGATGAGTGTAGAGGAAGCAAGAGAAATCTGTAAGGATCGTAGCAGGTGGAAATCGCTAGTCTCTGCCTGCCCCCACAGGAAAAAGGCGTGATAATATGTATGTATGTAATAATAATTGTATATTTGTTGCAGAGCGCTTCAAAAGAAATCCGCCTGTACGGCGCGCGAGTCCTGCGCGAGCTGAGCGCGCCGGACTCGTTTGCGGCGCGCTGGGCGCTGTGCTGCGCGGTCACCGGCCGGCCGCTGCCGGGCCCCGACCGGCTGCGCGCGCCGCCGCCCGCAGACTTGTGCGAACTCGCCGCCAGACAGGTATACGTGTTGAAGGGAAAACAATGCTACTTGTACTGTTTTTTAATTTTCACAGATTTAAGCTGAGTTCAGACTACGCTATAATATAATAGTATATAGTATATAGCTCATAGCACAACAATATCGTGCACTATATATTGTTATGGATACGTTCACACTGTACTGTGCGATATATTATTGGCTTACCATAAGCTATAAATTGGTGTGATGCGCTCAATGACCTGTGCTATATCGCACTGCCCTCCCCCCGCCCGTCCCGCAGGCGACACGAGCCCGCGCAAGCGACACGTCTGGACATGATCCTGTGCCGACGCGCCGCCATGAAGCTTGCTATATACTTTTAAATGCTTGCGATAATATTGCGTAATATGAACGCCATGCTATATAGTATAGCATTGCGTCATTCTTTGCTATACTATAGAGCACAATATTATAGCGTAGTCTAAACTCAGCTTTAGAGTAGGGATGCAGTTCCAGGATATACCCAAAATTGTGTTATTTACTCGAAAAGCTTAAGCGATCAGGAAGCAGGGAAAATATTTGCTTAAAATGTTTCCTTGAATGAAAATGTGTTTCGTGTGATGTACAGTGCGAGGAGCGGTGCGAAGAAATAGAGAGTTCGTTCTCGTGCGGCCCGGAACAGACGGAACAGACGGAGCAGCCGCTGTCGATGGTGGCGGCGCTGCTGCCGTCCTCGGCGGAGTGGGCGAGCGCGCGCGCTGCGCTGGCCTCGCCTGGCCGCCGGGCCGCGCTGGTGCGCGAGCTGGCCGCTGGCGGGCCGGCGGCCGGACGGCCAGGCCGCTGGCGCGAGCAGGCCGCGTGCGCGCTGACGCAGGCCGCGGCCGCCGAGGGCAAGGCCAAGGACACGGCGCGACAGCTCGCGCCGCTCTTCCCTGACAATGCTTTCTTGAATCTAGGTAATGTATGATAATGATGAATATGGGAAGTGCTCTGAGGAGTTTTTCGGCCTAATACTTGCCAAAAAACCCTTCACCCTTCATAACCGTACACCGTACGGTTAAAAAGACACTTCTTGCCGTATACGACCCCATATGGTTTATTTATAAGAAAAAAAAAAACCGTAGGGGAGAGCAGGTAGGATTCGTACAGAGGGAGCATTCGTACAGTAGCCATATTTCCACAACCAAACATCATGAGAGGTTCATATTTATGTGTGTGACTCGCACTCGTACGCATAAACTTACTTTGTAACCGGGTGGAAGTCCGGCCGCCATCTTCGTCAGTATGAGTCAAGACATGTTTTCGCTCCGCGTAAGTAATTTTTGGACCTACCTTCGATGGTGTAATTCGATGGTAATCTTTAAAGATTTTGTCGAATTGTTCCAGTGATTTGTGATGGTTTATGAATTAACACTATAGCTTGATAAGTTAATGTCTGGTTTAGAATAACGTAAACCAATAATTTAATTCCGAATTAAATTATAATTTTTTGGGTTGGGGTGCATTCATTCACAAATGAGTGGGGTAGATTCATACTGTACGAATGTACCCCATACAAACTAAATGATCTGTAATCCTTTAATTTTCACGGTGTTTTAAATAAGAACTGTAACAATAGACCCATGCGGTCTCTTCGCCATTGAAGAATTACCAAAAAACATCAATATCATGCCGCGAATGTACAAGAAGGGGACTAGAACGGAAGATGTAGATAAAGGTGCAAAGTCATCTGCGATAGATGAAGCTCTTGAAACTATTGAAGATAAAACTTTATCTATTAACCTGAAAAAATAGATTAGAATACATAAAAAAAGTGTCCAGCAATGGGCTAATATAGGCTGAAAATAGAAATAGACATAGAAAAAGCTAGAGAGATGAAAAAGCAGGAAGGTCTTGAGGCATTAAATGGTTGTAAAAAAGTTCATGTCTATGCAGTTAACCGTTGAGGAGTTCCCTCGTTAGGAGCCGATTCTGGGTACATCATCAGCTCATGCTCATCATAATAATGCATTCTCATCAGAAATGAACCCATGTGTAAAATTTCATCTCTGTAGGACAAGCGGAAGTAGGTCAAATTTAACTTGCAAGATTACATTACAGACAACAAGATAGATGAAAGAGTTCCGTCTCGTTAGAAGCCAAACCTAGGTGCATTTTTAAATAGTGGATTCTCATAGGAACTGAACCCACGTGTAAAATTTTATCTCTGTAGGCAAGCAAAAGTAGGTCAAATTTAACTTGCAAGTTTTTTTTTTTTATTGGTTCGCAAACTGGTTGCTACAAGATGTACAAGGTACACAATAAACAAAGATACAATTTCAAACAATTATAACAACCTACTACGAGCGAACACGGCATGCACATAATATGTAGCTCGCAGAATACAATTAATATTTGTACGAGCACGTACAATAATATTGTGTCGAGTCAGCAAAGTTGCGTGTTGCGCGTTTTTGTGTAATTAAATAAAGTTCAGTTCGCATCAAACCGGCCAGCAAGAGAGCCGCGCGTACTCATTTCACCCTTATCACCATAGTTACGGGTATCTGCCCAAACATGGTCCTTCAGCCTCTCGGTTTTTAGGCGGGATCATAGTGCACGTGTTCTCGGACATTACACCCCCACGTGTCGGTGGTTCCGTATACCGACCCAGCTTTATGAACTTTTTATACAGTCCACAATATCAGACATTATCAGTGAACATTTACTGTGCTATCAAGTGCCATAGTAATTGACTATCAGACTATCAAGATCAGTGCTCCACTGTGCGATCAAGGAGTGCAGTGGTTCCAGCAGTATCAGCGGTAACGAGCAAGAACGTTACCAACCTAGCAGTATCAGTAGCAGACCTATCAAGTAAGATCTGTCCTTTTTAATCATGTCGAATATAAACGACATACTCTCACAACAAAAACAACTTTCATCAGCCATTGAATCTATTTACATCAACTTCAACAAGGATGGTTCATCAAGAAAAACCCCCGAATATATCAAGAAGAAGTTGGATATTTTAGATACGTATTGGTTTGAGTATGAAAGAAATTTTC
This sequence comes from Ephestia elutella, assembly GCA_018467065.1. Classification (NCBI taxonomy): domain Eukaryota; kingdom Metazoa; phylum Arthropoda; class Insecta; order Lepidoptera; family Pyralidae; genus Ephestia; species Ephestia elutella. The sequence continues at coordinate 1,675,482 of CM031587.1, read as the reverse complement.
AGCAGTTATCAGAAGAGACGTAGATCCCAGCGTACGGGACTACATTAGCAAGGATATGGAGAAAGTGAAAGAAAGGTATGGTAATATCAGAACTCATATTCAAAGTTTCTCAGCAGAAGAGAGACCTAAATCGCCCTTTATTAAACCCCCCATTTTTGTACCAAAACCCAACGATTCCATGCAGGTTTCACATCAAGACAACCCTCAGGCAGGTGGCAGCAAGGTCCAGACTGTCTCAAGTGCGTCAGCAAGTAAGACGGAGGAGTTGTTACGTAAGCAGAGCAGTAATTTTAAAGCTTTTCATCACACAATTGTAGGAATCGACTTGGAGTCAATCAGTGAGAAATGGGAATTCGAGGACATCCTCAAGACTGTCCAAGCAAGGTGGACAGCAATCGATACACTACATTGGGACCTCGACAGCCAACTCGATGGTTCCAACTTACAATACGAAGAAACGTTCTCCACTTATGAACGTAAGTATCAAGCCATTAAAAAAGCCATAAACAAGAAAATGTTCTCTGTAGCCTACAGGGACAAAACCACTCCGCAGATGGAGATTCCCACCTTCAATGGTAATTATAACACCTGGGTATCATTCAAGGACCTATTCAACGAAACTATACATAAAAACAGTGCCATGTCCGATGCTCAAAAAATGCAGTATCTCAAGTCCAAGGTGAAGGGGGAGGCGGAGAGGTTAATACAACATCTAAACGTAAGTTCCGACAACTATCAGACTTGTTGGGATATCCTCAATAAGAGGTATAACAACATAAGATTATTATTTACCTCCCACATGCATACATTAATGAACATTCCCGTAATTCAACAACAGTCTATAGCTCTCTTAAAACGTATACATGACACTACCCAAGAATGTCTTAACGCAATAAAAAATTTAGGCGTAGATGTCAAAACTTGGGACCCAATAATAGTTTATTTATTAAGTCAAAAATTAGATACTTTATCGTTTACCGACTATATGGAGTCTGTAAAAAATCCGCGGGACTTACCTAACCTAAAAGAATTTTTACAATTTTTAGAAAATAAATTCACCACATTAGAGTCTTCCCGCAGGAAGCAAGAAAACCCTGCGGCGAAATATCAGTCTTTAAATAAAAATCAAGTTAATAATCCTAATCAGAAATCAAATGTACCTAGTTACAATAAGAATGCATTCTCAAGCAGTAAGACGACACCTCAGTCGCCTAATAACAAGAAATTATTTCCAACTAAATACAATAATTGTTCGTTGTGCAATAGCACTGAACATGGAATTTATTTTTGTAGTCAATTTCTGGAAATGTCTCCAGGAAACAGACTTAAAACTGTTATCAAACTAAATTTATGTCCAAATTGTTTATTCGATCATCACGGCAAAACATGCATATCAGATAGGGTTTGTCGCGATTGCAATAAAGGTCATAATCGTTTATTACATGATGCATTTGTTCACGCGTCAGGTTCTCACGGTGCAGGCACCCGCAGCGGTGCGGGGCCCAGCGGGCGCGGGGGCAATTCCGCAGACGTTAGCGGAAAAACTATTCAAACCAATTCCCACGTTTCCCTTCAGAACGATGTATTTGAAGTTTTATTACCTACAGCTTTAATCAAAGTTCAAGCAGCTGATGGTTCATATCATATCATGAGAGCCCTTTTAGACCAAGGCTCACAGGCCTCCCTTGTGAGTGGGCATACTGCCCAGCTCTTACGTTTGCCACGAAAACAGTGTAGTGGAGTTATATCAGGAGTAGGTGAAAAATCTACTAAAAGCAAGGGTATAGTGAACATGAAAATTATGTCACTTACCAATGATTTTACTTTTAAAACAGAAGCCATAGTCGTTAATCAGCTTATCAATAATTTACCTAACTACACATTTTTAAAACCGGATTGGTCGTATCTGGACCAAATCCGCCTAGCAGATCCAGAATTTTATAAAAGTCGACACGTAGACATTTTATTAGGTGCCGATGTTTATTCTCTCATACTAATGAACGGGATATGTAAACCCGACTGTACTTCCTTACCGACCGCCCAACAGACGCAGTTGGGGTGGATTTTAAGCGGTAATACAAAAGTTTTCCAGTGTAATGTTACTTTAAATAATTTAGACGAAATCAAGAAGTTCTGGGAAATTGAAGATGTTTCAGAACCATCAGATTTATCAACCGAAGATAAGCAGTGTATAGAGTTCTATCAGTCGACAACTATCAGGCGGGAGGACGGACGGTATGAGGTCCGGTTACCTCTTAAATCAGATTATCAAGATAAGTTAGGTCAATCTAAAAATAAATCACGCGCTCAATTTTATAAACTAGAAGAAAAATTTAATAAAAATCCTTCTTTCGCAAATCATTACTCGGAAATTATAAATGTAAACAAGTCGTTAGGACACATGATACTATCACCGACGGCTGGTAACAGTAATACGACGCTCAAGTGCTATCTGCCGCACCATGGCGTCATTCGTAAACAATCTTCCTCAACTAAATTAAGAATAGTTTTGAATTGTTCAAATAAAACTTCTTCCGGGTTAAGTTTAAATGATGTACAATGTCGTGGGCCTAATTTACAGGAGGATTTACAATGCCTTATTATACAGTGGAGGCAATATCAGTTTGCTATTGTTGGAGATATTGAGCGTATGTTTCAACAAATTTGGGTAAATTCAAAAGATCAAGACTTACAAACTATACTGTGGCGAGATTCTCCAACCGAAAAGGTGGATGAATATATACTCACTACAGTAACTTACGGGATGAAATCATCACCGTTCTTAGCGATGATGACCCTCAAAAAATTGGCTCACGATGAAAAACAAAATTTTCCTAACAGCCTAGCGCCTAACGTAATTGAAGACTCATTCTATATGGATGATTTAATCCATGGAATTCACTCTATAAAATCGGGAAAACAATTTAAAAGCCAACAAGGGCAGAGGAATCAAAACCTCAAAAGGTTACGTGGCGGTTTTTGTGTGTATGGCAACCAAGGCCATACACCTTGAACTTGTATCAGACTTAACTACATCAGCTTTTATTGCCGCACTGCGTAGGATGGCTGCCAGGTAGACATGTGCGCCGCTTTATACCAGACCGGCGGCGGCGTCTGGTCGTAAAATAGCCGGCGGCGGCGGCGTAATCGGCGTGAAGTCGGCGTAGGGGAAAAATTAAAAAAAAATTAAACAATGTGCTTGTATAATTACAATATTTTTATTAAAAATCAACAATTGTTGCACATATAAACTAATTTAATAATCTACAGTAAGAAAATATTTTTTTTTTATATTTATAATAATAACATCTGACTTACTCCTCTGGCTCAGTGACCCCAAAGTGGATCTTGGCCTCCGATACGAGAGAGCGCCATAGACTCCTATTATGCGCGGTAGCCTCCACAGTATGTCTCCAGCGATATCTGGGGCGCTCGACTGCGCGCCTGCCTGACGCTTTTCCCAGGTAGGCTGATTTGACGCCACGACCCTCCTTCATTCTCTCGAGATGACCAAGCCAGCGCAGTCGCTGTAATTTTATCACGCCAGTATATTAAGCTCTGTCACCTGCTCCTCTATGTCCAGCTTCCGTCTGGCTTCTTGACCGGGCCGAGGATTTTCCGGTAGATTCTACGCTCCGCTACTAAAAGTTGGTTCTCTTCTTTGAGTGTAAGCGTCCAAGCCTCGCACAACCTAATTACATCTTAAAAATCAACATTATTAATTGGTTCTTTTTGGTATACATACAATCAAATTTTTTTGGACAAGCAAACGCTACAAAACACTTGTTCAGTTAAGACGTGCTTCTTCTTTCAGTCTTTAAGTAGCACAAACCTGCCGAAATGCTTCCAACATTTACGGTTTTTTGAACTTGAAAATAGTGGTTGTATTTCAATTTAGATACTTTTTGTTTCTTTAAGACTATTTTATCACTCTGGTGCTCTCGCCATTTGTTGAACATTTGTCTTTTAGAACACTTTCAAAACTTTTAAATTCAAGGATTAATTAACTTTACCATAGGCACAGAATTAATATAAGTACTACGTACAGAAAGGAAGCTCCCTGCCCCTACCACAATATGGCTTACCCCTGAACACCTCACACTTCTCCCCCGTTGGTTTGCGGATTGGGACGCTTTGACTATGAAGACGGGATGTACAGTTTTATTTATAGTAGTAGTAGTAGGTATATATGACGCCCCGTTTCTATGAAGTGCCCTCCCTGTGCCATAGGTCCGCTTTCTTGTAGAGAGTAAGAAAGGACTGCGTTGTTGTTTATTGGAATTGGGAACAAAGGTACACATTTGCACGTAGTATTTTTGACAAATCTCAAGTAGCGCCCCGGCCTGACCGGCTACTTTGTGTGGAGGGGCTATGAACCCTTTATCTATTGTTAATATTACAAACAAGTAACCACCTATTGATTTACAATGTATCTTATTATATTTTAGTACTTAACTACCTACGTAGTGCGTACGAGTATTATAACTTCTTTCAAGAGTTGTAAATCAATATGAAACTTTACAATATTATACTATAATGTGAATTAAATCAAAATTAATATAAAAAATATATACAATAAATCACGCCGATTAGACGCCGATAGATCATCGGCGGCGGCGGCGCGGCCTAAATGACCGGCGGCGGCGGCGCGGCGGCGCGGCGCACACGTCTACTGCCAGGAGAGGGGTGCCGGGGCACATATATAGCGATCAGGGAAAGAATTTCATCGAAGCAGATAGAGTATTAAGAGAAGAATTGAAATTAATTAAAAAATCGTTCAATAATGATTTTTTGGCAGAAATATCAAGTATGGGGATCAAATTTCATTTTAACGCACCCTCCTGGGCTTCAGCTGGAGGGCTGTGGGAGTCCTCAGTTAAGAGCCTAAAACACCACCTGAAAAGAGCAATAGGAGAACAAAATCTTACCTACGAAGAGTTTACCACTCTTCTGTCACAACTAGAAGCAGTCTTTAATTCGCGTCCCCTCTGCCCCTTCACGGAGGATCCCGATGACCTCAACTTTTTAACCCCGGCTCACTTTTTATCGAGTGGTCCGCTATTAACATTATATGACACCGAAAAAGATCATGGGACAAGGTGGCATCTCACACAACAAATTTTCCAAAGTGTATGGAAACGTTGGCGGGACGAATACCTGACTCAACTTACAGCAAGAAGTAAGTGGAGAAAGGCCCGCCTCAATATCAAGATCGACGACGTCGTCATAATCAAGGACGAAAATTTACCTCCGGGTAAATGGTCTTTAGGTCGCGTTGTAAAGCTACATCCCGGACAAGATGGGTATGTACGCGTAGTGACTCTGAAGACCAAAAATGGTTTCATACAACGGTCTATTGTGAAATTATGTATCTTACCTGTACATCCAGATCAGGATCAGGAAACAAATCAGAACCCTGTAAAACAAAAAACTGAAAATCATTCCGATAACAATATCAAAAATAAACCAAATAAAATCAAGAACACGTTCAGCTTAACATCAGCTGTTACCTTGTTATTGTTATTCATTACGTTACCATCCGCATTTTGCACTCATACAGTTACACCGTTACTGAAAAATAGTCTTTATTTCGATCGTATCAAGGATATGCATGTTATCCGGGATGATTGGACATTAGTAGTATATTATAACATTGAACCTTATCAGGAGAGCAACAAGGCTCTCGATAATTACATACAGTATTTAGATCGTTTGAGTAGTGAGATCAACTCTCAATCATATTGTGAGGGAGTCATATTACAGATACGTCACGAAACCAATGAACTAAAGTACTACAATGAGTTGTTAATGAATCATCATAACAAAAAGCAAATTCGTAAACGCCGTGGTTTAATAAACGGGATTGGAAATATAGCTAATAGTTTATTTGGAGTTTTAGACGATCGTTTTGCCGAGAAATGAGCAATGAGCAAGACATTTCTCTTATCAAGAAAAACGAACGCCATTTAGCCGCTCTCTATAAAAACCAAACCTCAATAGTTGAGGCAGAACTAAATTTATTAAAACGTACAGAAAACATTGTAAACAAAAATAATGAAATTATTAACAGGAAAATTTCAGCATTAAGTAACAAAATTGATCAAGTAAAAACTCAATTACTAAACATATCTGCAATTTACGACTTTTTGGCAACTTCATTAATAACAAATAATCTATTATTTAGTCTAAAAAATGTACAACAAACACTTCTCGATGCGGTTACAAATGTCTATCATGGCAAAATCAGTTTCCACCTCCTCTCCCCCGATCAACTTAGGCATGAGTTAGATATCATATCAGAGCAGCTTCCAAGAGATCTGTCATTACCAATTAAGAAGTCTGACAGTTTATCAGAAATATACAACTTACTCCAAGTCCGAGCAAGAGTGACTGCGAGTTATATCATCTTCGAAATCAAGGTTCCACTAATAGACGATGTCTTATATGAAATATCAAGAGTGATACCAATACCCAGATTGGTCAACAACGCTAGTGAAGTGGTAGTCATACCCGTATCAGATTACGTAGCAGTCAACCTCAGGCATGACGCCTTTATCAAGATAACGGAAATGGAATTAAGATCCTGTCTCCAACATGGCGAGTTGTGTCTGTGTCGTATAAAAGGTCCCATAAGCGTCATCAAGGACGACCAAAGCTTTTGTGAAACAGAACCTAAATCAAGAAGATGTAATACTGTTACAGGTTTATGTTCCAACAGATGGATAGAAACCAACCAATTAAACTCCTATTTTTATTTTGCTTGCGAAGCATATTGATCAGCTCAAACTTGCATGTGACGACGAAATATCGTTGGTACAAGTTAACTTATCAGGAATTTTAAGTGTCGATCAAGGGTGCACTATTAAATTAACAGATTCTACGATCTATTCACATAGGTCCGAATTAATCAACAATTTCAACATGAGTTCTAACATTCCTTCGCCGAAAATTTCTCAGATAAATCATCTTATACACGTATCAGTGCCATCAGATATATCTGAAAATGGCTATTCAGATATATTTAACCATACCATTCAGCTCCATAATATCGAACAAAAACTCAAATCAATGTCGGAAATTGAACCGTTGGAAGACGATGTCTCTAAACACGACATCCATCATTATGCAGCGATATACATCCTGTTCGTCATAATGATCATCAGTTTAGCAGCATGGATGTGGAGGCGATGGCGACGCTCCCCGAAGCCCGGTGAGTCCGTTCCAGCTGTAGAGTCGCCCCCCCAGGCGGCGGCGCGCTCCCCCCAGCAGGAGCCGCCGGTCGCCACCAGCAGTGCAATGCAGTGTGGTCAAGTGTGTGAAGTGTCGGTTAAAAGAGCAAGCACGTTGCCGAACGTGCATAGTGCGCAAGTGTTTAAAAAAGATCAAAGATCATCTCCTATCGTTTTTCCGTCGGCCTTCAGCCTTCCTGACGATATGTAGACATTATTTTGACTTTAAATTCTTTCTCGATATAAAATCGTATCATCATTAATTAAAATGTAGCACTTGTTTTGCATATAATCATGTATCATATCAGTACTAACATTAGGTTATAAAACAAAATGTTTTTCATCTTGTATCACGCAGCATCTCATCTATTAATCTCATCATTTCCCGCCCGGGAATATGTACGAGCACGTACAATAATATTGTGTCGAGTCAGCAAAGTTGCGCGTTGCGCGTTTTTGCGTAATTAAATAAAGTTCAGTTCGCATCAAACCGGCCAGCAAGAGAGCCGCGCGTACTCATTTCACCCTTATCACCATAGTTACGGGTATCTGCCCAAACAATTAATAAGTTGATAAAATCACGTTCATTCAATTTGGAATAAACAGAAAAGAAATTTAGAATAAAAAGTATTTTTTACTACGATAACAAAGATCGTTTTATGGTTTTGGTCGATGCACTGAAGATGTCAATGTCATGGCAAATTTTGTTGCAGTTAGAGCACATGCGTATTATAGGTGAATGTTGGCGGTAATTTGTACGACAAAGAGCTTGTCTGAAAGTAACGCGATTGTGTAGTCGACTACCAGATCTAGGAATATAGAAACTAAGTTTATGTAGAATATCTGGACAATAAATTGAACCTATAATAATATTTTTAATTACAGACAACGGGACAGGTGAAAGAGTTCCCTCGTTGGGAGCTGATCCTGGGTGCATCATCAGCTCATCCTTATCATAGTAATGCATTGTCATCGGAACGGAACCCACGTGTAAATTTTAACACTGTAGGACAAGCGGAAGTAGGTCAAATTTAACTCGCAAGATTCCATTACAAACAACGGGTGACAGGTGAAAGTAAATAAAAGCTTCTAAGAAGAATAAGTATTTATACTTATAACAAGTTATTTAAAGTTAGAATTTATACAAGTTAATGCTGCATTTAAGCCTGAATTTGTGTTATTAGTAATGTTGATATTAAAAGATGTCATTATTTTGTTAAAAATGACATTTTTTGTCACTGTGTACGAATGCTCCCCACTATGTACGAATGTTACCCACACTCTGTATGAAGTTACCCCATGAGGTGCTTTCGTACATAGTTCCATTTTTTAGAAAATGCACTATAGTTTGATGATGCTGCTTTGTACCAAAATTAAACGAGACTATTATCAAACTAGATATCTAAGTCATATATTAGCATCTAAACTATTTTAAAATAGTGCTTAGTTTTTATTTAAAAAATCTTAGAAAGAAAAGTGTACGAATCCTACCTACTCTCCCTTACTAACCGTAGGTGTAGCCACAACTTAACGCGATAATTTGACAACGGCATTAACATTTCCGTTTGGCGTTAGGCTTAAGTTGCGGTACATCAAAGAATTAATGCGATGAAGCGGCCACACTACGTATTGTCAGTGTGCGTCGAGAGCGCGACGGACTCGCACATATTTCAAGCATTCAGTCCATCGCCAAATCCTCCGTCATACCAGTCGCCTCCAGGCTACTCTACATCTCAGTCTCCACACCATCAAGCATTCAGTCCATCGCCAAATCCTCGGACATACCAGTCGCCTCCAGGCCACTCCACATCCCAGTCTCCACACCATCAAGCATTCAGTCCATCGCCAAATCCTCGGACATACCAGTCGCCTCCAGGCCACTCCACATCCCAGTCTCCACACCATCAAGCATTCAGTCCATCCCCAAATCCTCGGACATACCAGTCTCCTCCTGGCCACTCCACATCCCAGTCTCCACATGATCAAGCATTCAGTCCATCGCCAAATCCTTGGACATACCAGTCGCCTCCAGGCCACTCCACATCCCAGTCTCCACACCATTAAGCATTCAGTCCATCGCCAAATCCTCCGATATAACCGTCGCCTCCAGGCCACTCCACATCCCAGTCTCCACACCATCAAGCATTCGGTCCATCGCCAAATCCTCCGATATACCAGTCACCTCCAGGCCACTCCACATCCCAGTCTCCACATGATCAAGCATTCAGTCCATCGCCAAATCCTCCGATATACCAGTCGCCTCCAGGCCACTCCACATCCCAGTCTCCACATGATCAAGCATTCAGTCCATTGCCAAATCCTCCGATATACCAGTCGCCTCCAGGCCACTCCACATCCCAGTCTCCACACCATCAAGCATTCAGTCCATTGCCAAATCCTCCGATATACCAGTCGCCTCCAGGCCACTCCACATCCCAGTCTCCACACCATCAAGCATTCAGTCCATTGCCAAATCCTCCGATATACCAGTCGCCTCCAGGCCACTCCACATCCCAGTCTCCACACCATCAAGCATTCAGTCCATTGCCAAATCCTCCGATATACCAGTCGCCTCCAGGCCACTCCACATCCCAGTCTCCACACCATCAAGCATTCAGTCCATTGCCAAATCCTCCGATATACCAGTCGCCTCCAGGCCACTCCACATCCCAGTCTCCACACCATCAAGCATTCAGTCCATTGCCAAATCCTCCGATATACCAGTCGCCGCCAGGCCACTCCACATCCCAGTCTCCACGTGATCAAGCATTCAGTCCATTGCCAAATCCTCCGATATACCAGTCGCCTCCAGGCCACTCCACATCCCAGTCTCCACACCATCAAGCATTCAGTCCATTGCCAAATCCTCCGATATACCAGTCGCCTCCAGGCCACTCCACATCCCAGTCTCCACATGATCAAGCATTCAGTCCATCGCCAAATCCTTGGACATACCAGTCGCCTCCAGGCCACTCCACATCCCAGTCTCCACACCATTAAGCATTCAGTCCATCGCCAAATCCTCCGATATACCAGTCGCCTCCAGGCCACTCCACATCCCAGTCTCCACACCATCAAGCATTCAGTCCATTGCCAAATCCTCCGATATACCAGTCGCCTCCAGGCCACTCCACATCCCAGTCTCCACACCATCAAGCATTCAGTCCATTGCCAAATCCTCCGATATACCAGTCGCCTCCAGGCCACTCCACATCCCAGTCTCCACACCATCAAGCATTCAGTCCATCGCCAAATCCTCGGACATACAAGTCTCCTCCAGGCCACTCCACATCCCAGTCTCAACACCATCAAGCATTCAGTCCATCGCCAAATCCTCGGACATACCAGTCGCCTCCAGGCCACTCCACATCCCAGTCTCCACACCATCAAGCATTCAGTCCAACCCCAAATCCTCGGACATACCAGTCTCCTCCTGGCCACTCCACATCCCAGTCTCCACACCATCAAGCATTCAGTCCATCGCCAAATCCTTGGACATACCAGTCGCCTCCAGGCCACTCCACATCCCAGTCTCCACACCATTAAGCATTCAGTCCATCGCCAAATCCTCCGATATACCAGTCGCCTCCAGGCCACTCCACATCCCAGTCTCCACACCATCAAGCATTCAGTCCATTGCCAAATCCTCCGATATACCAATCGCCTCCAGGGCACGCCACATCCCAGTCTCCACACCATCAAGCATTCGGTCCATCGCCAAATCCTCCGACATACCAATCGCCTCCAGGGCACGCCACATCCCAGTCTCCACATGATCAAGCATTCAGTCCATTGCCAAATCCTCCGATATACCAGTCGCCTCCAGGCCACTCCATATCCCAGTCTCCACACCATCAAGCATTCAGTCCATTGCCAAATCCTCCGATATACCAGTCGCCTCCAGGCCACTCCACATCCCAGTCTCCACACCATCAAGCATTCAGTCCATCGCCAAATCCTCCGATATACCAGTCGCCTCCAGGCCACTCCACATCCCAGTCTCCACACCATCAAGCATTCAGTCCATTGCCAAATCCTCCGATATACCAGTCGCCTCCAGGCCACTCCACATCCCAGTCTCCACACGATCAAGCATTCAGTCCATTGCCAAATCCTCCGATATACCAGTCGCCTCCAGGCCACTCCACATCCCAGTCTCCACACCATCAAGCATTCGGTCCATCGCCAAATCCTCCGACATACCAATCGCCTCCAGCAGGGCTAACATGCGCGTCACGACATATCTCTAAGACGACATGACATAATTTGTCGAATTGGACAATTTTGTCGTTTACTGTAACATTGTTGAGATAAACGCAGACATGCGCCTATTGAAATAGAATAGCAATTATATATTGTTACATACTATTGCCTGTAACCTCATTCACTCTCTACATTCTGTGGTGTCATTGTGGATTATTGTGTGCCGATAAATAAAGTCTTAATAAATATATTTCTCCAGTTACAAGTCTAGATTTTATTTAATTCATCAGGTTATGGGCCTCTCCCTGCCTGTATAGTGTTATTCAGTGGAAATTTAATTTAACTTGGTAGTTTTTTTTGATCGGAAATAAATATAACCTAAATTTTCTCTCGCTCGGTCGCCGAAGATTTTTATTTCAGGTCAAACAAATTTGATAAAAAATGTCATCAAACGGTTCTTTGGTACCAATCGAAAAGCTTACTGGCCGAGATAACTGGTCTAGTTGGAGTTTTGCAGTGCAAGCATACTTGGAACTAGATGACTTATGGGAATGTGTCAAAGGAAAAAATGTCGATCCAAAAAAAGAAAAGAAAGCCAAATCTAAATTAATTTTAATGGTTGATCCGATAAATTATATACATATACAGGATGCCGAGACTGCTAAAGAGGTTTGGGATAATTTATCTCAGGCATTTCAAGACTCCGGTTTACTGAGAAAAGTTGGTTTATTACGGGACTTGATAAACACCAATCTGGAAACAAGCGCCAGTGTGGAGGATTATGTCAACAAAATCATGAGCTCAGCTTTTAAGTTGAGAAATATAGGATTCAGTGTTGACGATGAATGGCTCGGGACTTTGATGTTGGCAGGTTTACCCGATGAGTATAAGCCCATGATTATGGCTATCGAAAGTTCTGGTGTGACCATAAGTGCGGATCTTATTAAGACTAAACTTTTGCAAGAAATTAAAGTTACACCAGGTACATCAGCGTTATATACATATAGTAAGAATACTCAAGCAAAGTTTAAAAACACTCAGCATCAGTCAAAGTCAAAAGGTCCGAGGTGTTTCAATTGCAATAAATATGGGCACCTTGGTAAAAATTGTTGGTTTCTGAAAAATAAGTCGCAAACTAAAGAAAGTCAGAATAATAAAGGTTTTGTGGCGGCGTTCTCAGCTATGCAACTGACTGATTGTATTAATTGGTATGTGGATTCTGGTGCTTCGATGCACATGACAATGCACAAAGATTTGTTGGAAAATGAAACAGTACCACCGATATCTACAATCAGAATTGCAGATAATAAAACATTAAATGTTGAAAGCTGTGGAGATGTGAAATTGCAGATACCTAATAAAGATGGAAGCAGCAGTGAGATATTAGTAAAGAATGTTTTATTTGTTCCGAAGCTGTCAACAAATCTTTTATCTGTGAGTAAAATAATAAAATCTGGTTGTAAAGTGGAATTTGATAGAACTGGCTGCTCAGTATATAATTTAAAAAACCAAATAGTAGCCACCGCAGATCTCATAAATGATACTTACAGATTAAACATAAACAACACTAAAATGTACGCTATGTCAGCAAAAGCTGAATCAAACACGCATCTGTGGCATCAACGTTTGGGTCATTTAAATTATAATGATATCCATAAATTGCCTAACTGCACAACTGGTGTACAATTGTCATCACATAAAGAAAAGTTTGTATGCATAAGCTGCCTAGAAGGTAAGCAAACAAGGCAATCTTTTCCAAGCAATGGCTCCAGGGCAAAGGAATTGCTAGAGCTAGTCCACACAGACGTATGTGGCCCGATGCAAATTGCTTCGATTGGCGGTGCCAGGTACTTTACGACTTTTATCGATGATTTTTCAAGAAAAGTTTATGTTTACATTATTAAAAGTAAAGCAGAAGTATTGGAAAAATTTATTGAATACAAAAACAGAGTGGAAAATGAATTAAACAGAAAGATAATAACTTTACGAAGCGATAACGGATCAGAGTATGTTAATAAAACATTCAGTAATTACTTAAAGAGAAACGGGATATTACATCAGACTAGCAATCCATACACGACTGAACAAAATGGGCTCAGTGAGCGTATGAATCGGACTCTTATTGAACGAGCAAAATGCATGATGTTTAGTGCTGATTTACAGAAGGATTATTGGGCTGAAGCTGTAACAACTGCTGCATATATAATTAATCGCTCGCCCACACATGCATTGTCAGATATTACATCTCATGAAGTATGGACCGGACAAAAACCAGATCTGAGTAATATGAGGATATTTGGTTGTCCTGCTATGGTACATATACCCAAAGAAAAGCGTCAAAAATTAGATGCGAAATCTCGCCCACTAATCTTTGTTGGGTACAGTGAGGGTACAAAGGGCTACCGTTTTATAGACCCTAAAAATAAAAAAGCAGTGATGAGCCGTGATGTAGTTTTTCTTGAAGACAGTATTAAAAGGAAAATGGTAGAATCATCTTCTTTTTCAGCATCTGAAACAAAAGTGAATAATATTAAACAAGGAAACAATAAAGTAACAACAGGTACAGATAATAAAAATGATTTACCTTTGACTTACTTACCGTTGATTGAACAGGCTTCTGGTTCAAGTTCACATGATGGTGAAAACGCAGATGAAGAAGAGCAATCTCCTTCAAAATGATATGAGTACTACAGATACCTTGAGTTCTCCAGATTATGATGATCCACTGGATGAGACATACTTACCAGACGAGAGCATTAATACACCTCCTGCAAATATAACAAATATTAAAACCCGACAGCAAACTATTAATGAAAGTTCAGCTTTATATATGTGCATGAATGGTGAGTCAACTTCAAGCCTCCTTAATGATGATCCACAGTGCTTAGAAGAAGCTCTTCAAAGTAATGAATCTGATGAATGGAAAAAGGCTATGAAAGAGGAATACGATTCTTTAATTCAGAACAATACATGGTCTCTAGTTGACTTACCCGATGGGAAGAAAATTATTCCGTGCAGGTGGGTTTTTAAACGAAAGCTGGATCAAAATGGAGAAATTGCTCGTTATAAAGCTAGGCTCGTAATTAAGGGCTACAAACAAAAGAAAGGAATAGATTATAACGAAGTATATGCTCCTGTCGTACGGTATACATCAGTTAGATATTTAATAGGTGTTGCTGCAAAATATAATTTAGAGATTGATCAAATGGATGCTATTACAGCATTTTTGCAAGGAGATGTTGATGAAGATATTTATATGTCACAACCACCCACTTTTGATCAAGGAGAGAAAATATGCCATTTGAAAAAAGCCATCTATGGCCTTAAGCAAGCCAGCAGACAGTGGCACAAAAAGTTAAGTTCTGTTTTGTTACAAATTGGCATGAAGCAATCAAAAGTTGATCCTTGCATTTATTTTCGTATACTGAATAAAAATGATATTCTATTTATCTCGGTCTACGTCGATGATTTGCTTTTATTTTATAATAATGCTTTAACTGGCGAAGAAATAAAGAAAAAGCTTAAAAGTTATTTCAGTATGAAAGAATTGGGTAAAGCAAGTCAATGTATTGGATTTAGAATATCACACGAAGACAAAAATAAAATATCACTGGATCAGTCATTGTACATTAAAAAGATACTCACTCGTTTCGGTATGGGCGATTGTAAACCGATTTGGACTCCATGCGATCCAAACGTCCAATTAAAGAAGGCCG
Organism: Ephestia elutella; assembly: GCA_018467065.1. Lineage (NCBI taxonomy): Eukaryota > Metazoa > Arthropoda > Insecta > Lepidoptera > Pyralidae > Ephestia > Ephestia elutella. The sequence goes on along the minus strand of CM031587.1, from coordinate 1,660,334 downwards.
AAAATGAAGAAGAAATATTGAGAAACATACCTTATCAAGAAGCCATTGGGTGCTTATTATATTTGTCACAAGGGACAAGACCTGACATAACATATATTGTTAATTCATTAAGTAGATATAATAACCAACCTACTTTAGAGCATTGGTCTACACTGAAGAGAGTGTTAAGATATTTAAAAGCCACTATTGATTATAAATTGACTTATTATGGCAATACAGATGGTAATATCGAATGTTATTGTGACGCTGATTGGGCAAGTCATTCTGAAGACCGAAGATCCTGCACAGGATATGTTTTTATTTTTCAGGGTGCTGCCATAAGTTGGTGCTCTAAAAAACAACCAACTATAGCCCTGTCTAGCACAGAGGCTGAATATATGTCTTTGGCTTTTGCCATACAGGAAGCACTCTGGCTTAAGCAGTTAGAAGAAAACTTTTGGCCTGAATCATCAGCTATTCCTATTGTTGTACATTGTGATAATCAAAGTGCAATTAGTATTTCAGGTAACGAATGTTATCATCAGCGCAGCAAACATATTGATATTCGGTATCACTATGTCAAAGAGAGGATTGCTGCTAAACAAGTCCAAGTAAAATACAAAAGGAGTCAAGACATGGTTGCTGACGTTTTAACCAAAGGACTGCCTAGACCAAAACATCAAGTCTTCAGTAAAATAATGGGTCTGCGTTCAGGAGAGGATGTTGAGATAAACGCAGACATGCGCCTATTGAAATAGAATAGCAATTATATATTGTTACATACTATTGCCTGTAACCTCATTCACTCTCTACATTCTGTGGTGTCATTGTGGATTATTGTGTGCCGATAAATAAAGTCTTAATAAATATATTTCTCCAGTTACAAGTCTAGATTTTATTTAATTCATCAAACATGCGCGCCACGAAAGAGAGCTATCTCGATGTGACTTGGCTTTCTCTTCTCGGAACGTCAAGTTTATTGTAAAATAGCACAACCTACCTATATGGTTCATACAGTCGGTCATCGAATGCATCTACACGGGGCAATCGTGGGGGGTGTGAGGGGCGAGGGACGGAGGGGGGCGTACCGCACGGCCATACTAATTTCATTTTCGATTAAGTATGGCAGTGCGGTACTAATTTAAGGGTTGTAATGTTTTAAAAAAACTTGTGCGGATCGACGCCGATCCTTCCAATCCAACAAAGCTATTTAGATGACATACTCATATCTTCCGTATCATTTTTCACCCGACTCGGAACCGACTAGGCACCTACTTTTTTACTTTTTATTTTTGGATCCAAGATGGCCGACATTTTTTTTTATAATATAGGTAGGTATCGTTAAAAACATTTATTTAGAAATCCAAGATAGCGGACAATTTTTTTCTTTTAATTTAACATATGGGTATTGTTTTATAGGTTTTTGGGGACGCTAATGACGAAAATAACATTTATTTAGAAATCCAAGATGGCGGATAATTTTTTTCTTTAAATTTTACATATGGGTATCGTTTTATAGGTTTTTGGGGACGCTAATGACGAAAATAACATTTATTTAGAAATCCAAGATGGCGGATAATTTTTTTCTTTAAATTTACCATATGGGTATCGTTTTATAGGTTTTTGGGGACGCTGATGACGAAAATAAAATTTATTTTGAGCTCCAAGATGGCAGACAATATTTTTTAAATTTTACAATATATGTATCGTTTTATACTCGAGTAACTGTATATCAGAAACAAAAGTGCTAGAACAAAATTGTCCGCCATCTTGGATCTCAAAATAAATGTTATTTTTGTCATCAGCGTCCCAAAAAACGTATGAATCGATACCCATATGTTAAATTTAAAAAAAAAAATTGTCCGCCATCTTGGATCTCAAAATAAATGTTATTTTCGTCATCAGCGTCCCCAAAAACCTATAAAACGATACCCATATGTAATATTTAAAAAAATAAAAATTGTCCGCCATCTTGGATCTCAAAATAAATATTATTTTCGTCTTCAGCGTCCCCAAAAACCTGTAAAACGATACCCAGATTGTAAAATTAAAAAAAAAAAAATTCCGCCATCTTGGATCCAAAAATATTATTTTTGTAAACCTCATCCCGAAAAATTGGCCTTCACGGGATGCCGGGATGTATAACATCTTAGCATCCTGGCACGACGGTCACGCTATTTTCTGTCGCGGCATTCGAGTCGATTTTACTGTCTAGCCGCGCCTATAGATGTATTTACATAAAAAAATATCGGCCATTTTGGATAAAAAAAAATCACAATCAACAATTTTAATTAGTAGGTATCCAGATATCCCGCAAGATTCGAGTACAATTTTTTCTCGTCGCTTGTCGTCGAAAAAATATTTGACGACAAACTTATCATGTATCATGCATCAAAACATTTCAAAAATCGATTCAATTTGGCGCGCATGTTAGGGTTCGTAGACAAATTGTCACGAAGTCTTCATTTGACAGAAGGACATGATTTGACTGTGCTGCCATGTTAGCGACTGTAGACATATAGAGATATGTCGTCTTATATCGACAAAATGCCACGACAAAATTATGTCGTGGCGCGCATGTTAGCCCTGCAGGGCACTCCACATTCCAGTCTCCACACCATCAATCGCGCTAATGGGCATTGACGTTAGCCGCTTATAAGGACGGGCCCAAGGAATGCAAACAACCGATGCGTTCAAAGTACGATTTATTAATCCAATCAATAATAGAACGATACATGTTTTATAATAGGCTTACTTACTACGTCACATGCCCTACCAAAAAAATAATTAAAAAAGAAACCCTTAAAGGTTTATTTTTTACATAAACATACCTTAACTATCTACCTATCCATAAAACTATCTATAGCTTTTTTTTTATTTTAAATATCATTGAATTAAAATTAATTAGTAATTAATAAACTAATAACAAAGAATTGATGATACAAAGATCTGTTCTTAAAATAGATTAGTATGAATACATTTCTTATCACTAAGTGACCTATCTCCTTACCTTTAGTTCATATTACAAGATACACTCGTTAACTAAAGTGTTTTAATAAACAATATTTTATAACATCAATTATGATACGGTCTACTCCTATTTTTATGGATTATCTTCTCCTTGCCATCTACTAATATAACAACATTAGGCGATATATCTTTAATTACCGTATATGGACCTAAATATAAAGGCTCAAGCTTATTACAGTTTTAATTTTTTACTAAGATTAAGTCGCCTGGCCTGTACGTTACCGGATTCACATAATTATCGTATCGATTTTTTCTTATTAGCTTACTATTATTCAAATTACATTTTGCCTCGTTTTGCGATTTTTGTATACGATATTTTAATTCTATTGGATAACTATTATAATTATAAACAGGATCAATACAAGTAGTGAGGTTGCTTGGTAAATTACATGACTTTCCGAATACAAGTTCAAAAGGTGTAAATTTTGTTTGCGAGTGTACACTGTACAGTAGTATTATATGAGAAACACCAGTAGGGTAACCATGAACTCCATTCCTGAGTTTGACTATTGACCTGCATTCTTAAGTAAAATGTTAGATGTTTATGAGAATTTTCAACTGAACCTAAAGTTTGGTGATGAAATGCTGTTGATGTTAATGCTGTTGTTGTGTGCTGGCAGGGTCGCCATATAAGGACGGGCCCAAGGAATGCAAACAACCGATGCGTTCAAAGTACGATTTATTAATCCAATCAATAATAGAATGATACATGTTTTATAATAGGCTTACTTACTACGTCACACGCTAATTTGGCCCCAGCTAACAGAAGACTTTCGCATTTACAATATTAGTATGAGATGATAAATAATTTATAAATTTATTAGCGGCGTCGGGTGGTGCATTGGGTGCGTGGGGCAGTACGGCGCGCTCGGACACGGCCGCGCTGGCGCGAGCGCTGCCCGAGCTGCTCGCCACGCCGCTCGCTGATCTCACTCCGCAAGGTGAGTACAGTGTGTTGGGTCGGCGCGCTCGGCGCGCTCGGACACGCCGCTCGCTGATCTCACTCCGCAAGGTGAGTACAGTGTGTTGGGTCGGCGCGCTCGGACACGGCCGCGCTGCCCGAGCTGCTCGCCACGCCGCTCGCTGATCTCACTCCGCAAGGTGAGTACAGTGTGTTGGGTCGGCGCGCTCGGACACGGCCGCGCTGCCCGAGCTGCTCGCCACGCCGCTCGCTGATCTCACTCCGCAAGGTGAGTACAGTGTGTTGGGTCGGCGCGCTCGGACACGGCCGCGCTGGCGCGAGCGCTGCCCGAGCTGCTCGCCACGCCGCTCGCTGATCTCACTCCGCAAGGTGAGTACAGTGTGTTGGGTCGGCGCGCTCGGACACGGCTGCGCTGGCGCTGCGAGCGCTGCCCGAGCTGCTCGCCACGCCGCTCGCTGATCTCACTCCGCAAGGTGAGTACAGTGTGGTGTGTTGGGTCAACGCGCTCGGACACGGCCGCGCTCGCGAGCGCCGGCCTCGAGCCGCTCGCCACGCCGCTCGCTGATCTCACTCCGCAAGGTGAGTACAGTGTGTTGGGTCGGCGCGCTCGGACACGGCGCGCTGCCCGAGCTGCTCGCCACGCCGCTCGCTGATCTCACTCCGCAAGGTGAGTACAGTGTGTTGGGTCGGCGCGCTCGGACACGGCCGCGCTGGCGCGAGCGCTGCCCGAGCTGCTCGCCACGCCGCTCGCTGATCTCACTCCGCAAGGTGAGTACAGTGTGTTGGGTCGGCGCGCTCGGACACGGCCGCGCTGGCGCGAGCGCTGCCCGAGCTGCTCGCCACGCCGCTCGCTGATCTCACTCCGCAAGGTGAGTACAGTGTGTTGGGTCGGCGCGCTCGGACACGGCCGCGCTGCCCGAGCTGCTCGCCACGCCGCTCGCTGATCTCACTCCGCAAGGTGAGTACAGTGTGTTGGGTCGGCGCGCTCGGACACGGCCGCGCTGCCCGAGCTGCTCGCCACGCCGCTCGCTGATCTCACTCCGCAAGGTGAGTACAGTGTGTTGGGTCGGCGCGCTCGGACACGGCCGCGCTGGCGCGAGCGCTGCCCGAGCTGCTCGCCACGCCGCTCGCTGATCTCACTCCGCAAGGTGAGTACAGTGTGTTGGGTCGGCGCGCTCGGACACGGCCGCGCTGGCGCGAGCGCTGCCCGAGCTGCTCGCCACGCCGCTCGCTGATCTCACTCCGCAAGGTGAGTACAGTGTGTTGGGTCGGCGCGCTCGGACACGGCCGCGCTGGCGCGAGCGCTGCCCGAGCTGCTCGCCACGCCGCTCGCTGATCTCACTCCGCAAGGTGAGTACAGTGTGTTGGGTCGGCGCGCTCGGACACGGCCGCGCTGCCCGAGCTGCTCGCCACGCCGCTCGCTGATCTCACTCCGCAAGGTGAGTACAGTGTGTTGGGTCGGCGCGCTCGGACACGGCCGCGCTGGCGCGAGCGCTGCCCGAGCTGCTCGCCACGCCGCTCGCTGATCTCACTCCGCAAGGTGAGTACAGTGTGTTGGGTCGGCGCGCTCGGACACGGCCGCGCTGGCGCGAGCGCTGCCCGAGCTGCTCGCCACGCCGCTCGCTGATCTCACTCCGCAAGGTGAGTACAGTGTGGTGTGTTGGGTCGGCGCGCTCGGACACGGCCGCGCTGGCGCGAGCGCTGCCCGAGCTGCTCGCCACGCCGCTCGCTGATCTCACTCCGCAAGGTGAGTACAGTGTGTTGGGTCGGCGCGCTCGGACACGGCCGCGCTGGCGCGAGCGCTGCCCGAGCTGCTCGCCACGCCGCTCGCTGATCTCACTCCGCAAGGTGAGTACAGTGTGTTGGGTCGGCGCGCTCGGACACGGCCGCGCTGGCGCGAGCGCTGCCCGAGCTGCTCGCCACGCCGCTCGCTGATCTCACTCCGCAAGGTGAGTACAGTGTGTTGGGTCGGCGCGCTCGGACACGGCCGCGCTGGCGCGAGCGCTGCCCGAGCTGCTCGCCACGCCGCTCGCTGATCTCACTCCGCAAGGTGAGTACAGTGTGTTGGGTCGGCGCGCTCGGACACGGCCGCGCTGCCCGAGCTGCTCGCCACGCCGCTCGCTGATCTCACTCCGCAAGGTGAGTACAGTGTGTTGGGTCGGCGCGCTCGGACACGGCCGCGCTGGCGCGAGCGCTGCCCGAGCTGCTCGCCACGCCGCTCGCTGATCTCACTCCGCAAGGTGAGTACAGTGTGTTGGGTCGGCGCGCTCGGACACGGCCGCGCTGGCGCGAGCGCTGCCCGAGCTGCTCGCCACGCCGCTCGCTGATCTCACTCCGCAAGGTGAGTACAGTGTGTTGGGTCGGCGCGCTCGGACACGGCCGCGCTGCCCGAGCTGCTCGCCACGCCGCTCGCTGATCTCACTCCGCAAGGTGAGTACAGTGTGTTGGGTCGGCGCGCTCGGACACGGCCGCGCTGGCGCGAGCGCTGCCCGAGCTGCTCGCCACGCCGCTCGCTGATCTCACTCCGCAAGGTGAGTACAGTGTGTTGGGTCGGCGCGCTCGGACACGGCCGCGCTGGCGCGAGCGCTGCCCGAGCTGCTCGCCACGCCGCTCGCTGATCTCACTCCGCAAGGTGAGTACAGTGTGTTGGGTCGGCGCGCTCGGACACGGCCGCGCTGGCGCGAGCGCTGCCCGAGCTGCTCGCCACGCCGCTCGCTGATCTCACTCCGCAAGGTGAGTACAGTGTGTTGGGTCGGCGCGCTCGGACACGGCCGCGCTGCCCGAGCTGCTCGCCACGCCGCTCGCTGATCTCACTCCGCAAGGTGAGTACAGTGTGTTGGGTCGGCGCGCTCGGACACGGCCGCGCTGCCCGAGCTGCTCGCCACGCCGCTCGCTGATCTCACTCCGCAAGGTGAGTACAGTGTGTTGGGTCGGCGCGCTCGGACACGGCCGCGCTGCCCGAGCTGCTCGCCACGCCGCTCGCTGATCTCACTCCGCAAGGTGAGTACAGTGTGTTGGGTCGGCGCGCTCGGACACGGCCGCGCTGCCCGAGCTGCTCGCCACGCCGCTCGCTGATCTCACTCCGCAAGGTGAGTACAGTGTGTTGGGTCGGCGCGCTCGGACACGGCCGCGCTGGCGCGAGCGCTGCCCGAGCTGCTCGCCACGCCGCTCGCTGATCTCACTCCGCAAGGTGAGTACAGTGTGTTGGGTCGGCGCGCTCGGACACGGCCGCGCTGCCCGAGCTGCTCGCCACGCCGCTCGCTGATCTCACTCCGCAAGGTGAGTACAGTGTGTTGGGTCGGCGCGCTCGGACACGGCCGCGCTGCCCGAGCTGCTCGCCACGCCGCTCGCTGATCTCACTCCGCAAGGTGAGTACAGTGTGTTGGGTCGGCGCGCTCGGACACGGCCGCGCTGGCGCGAGCGCTGCCCGAGCTGCTCGCCACGCCGCTCGCTGATCTCACTCCGCAAGGTGAGTACAGTGTGTTGGGTCGGCGCGCTCGGACACGGCCGCGCTGCCCGAGCTGCTCGCCACGCCGCTCGCTGATCTCACTCCGCAAGGTGAGTACAGTGTGTTGGGTCGGCGCGCTCGGACACGGCCGCGCTGGCGCGAGCGCTGCCCGAGCTGCTCGCCACGCCGCTCGCTGATCTCACTCCGCAAGGTGAGTACAGTGTGTTGGGTCGGCGCGCTCGGACACGGCCGCGCTGGCGCGAGCGCTGCCCGAGCTGCTCGCCACGCCGCTCGCTGATCTCACTCCGCAAGGTGAGTACAGTGTGTTGGGTCGGCGCGCTCGGACACGGCCGCGCTGGCGCGAGCGCTGCCCGAGCTGCTCGCCACGCCGCTCGCTGATCTCACTCCGCAAGGTGAGTACAGTGTGTTGGGTCGGCGCGCTCGGACACGGCCGCGCTGCCCGAGCTGCTCGCCACGCCGCTCGCTGATCTCACTCCGCAAGGTGAGTACAGTGTGTTGGGTCGGCGCGCTCGGACACGGCCGCGCTGCCCGAGCTGCTCGCCACGCCGCTCGCTGATCTCACTCCGCAAGGTGAGTACAGTGTGTTGGGTCGGCGCGCTCGGACACGGCCGCGCTGGCGCGAGCGCTGCCCGAGCTGCTCGCCACGCCGCTCGCTGATCTCACTCCGCAAGGTGAGTACAGTGTGTTGGGTCGGCGCGCTCGGACACGGCCGCGCTGGCGCGAGCGCTGCCCGAGCTGCTCGCCACGCCGCTCGCTGATCTCACTCCGCAAGGTGAGTACAGTGTGTTGGGTCGGCGCGCTCGGACACGGCCGCGCTGCCCGAGCTGCTCGCCACGCCGCTCGCTGATCTCACTCCGCAAGGTGAGTACAGTGTGTTGGGTCGGCGCGCTCGGACACGGCCGCGCTGCCCGAGCTGCTCGCCACGCCGCTCGCTGATCTCACTCCGCAAGGTGAGTACAGTGTGTTGGGTCGGCGCGCTCGGACACGGCCGCGCTGCCCGAGCTGCTCGCCACGCCGCTCGCTGATCTCACTCCGCAAGGTGAGTACAGTGTGTTGGGTCGGCGCGCTCGGACACGGCCGCGCTGCCCGAGCTGCTCGCCACGCCGCTCGCTGATCTCACTCCGCAAGGTGAGTACAGTGTGTTGGGTCGGCGCGCTCGGACACGGCCGCGCTGGCGCGAGCGCTGCCCGAGCTGCTCGCCACGCCGCTCGCTGATCTCACTCCGCAAGGTGAGTACAGTGTGTTGGGTCGGCGCGCTCGGACACGGCCGCGCTGGCGCGAGCGCTGCCCGAGCTGCTCGCCACGCCGCTCGCTGATCTCACTCCGCAAGGTGAGTACAGTGTGTTGGGTCGGCGCGCTCGGACACGGCCGCGCTGGCGCGAGCGCTGCCCGAGCTGCTCGCCACGCCGCTCGCTGATCTCACTCCGCAAGGTGAAACATTTTCACAACTTTCGTATTTATAATATTAGTAAGTTTGCTTTGCTTTATATTTAACTAGCTTTTGCCCGCGGCTTCGCTCGCGTGAATTTCCCACGGGAACAGTGCTTTTTCCCGGGATAAAAAGTAGCCTATGTGCTATTCCAGGTCATTATCTACCTCTGTGCAGAACAACTACGCTCTGCTACCAGAAAATGTGCGCAGAGAATCCGGGCAAACGAAATGGCGGGAGGGTTCGGTACCGAAAAATATACCGGGTAAAAAAAGTACCGGTAAAAAACCTCGACCCGACACTACGTCTGTCCGACTAACCTAACCTAACCTATACGCAGTCTGCTACCACTGTAGTTTACAACGGGAACTACAGAACCCTGTATATTAAACCTAACCTAATAGCTACAACCACCCACAAACCCAAGGGTCACTTACCAAACTTAATCTTCTGCTCTTCGGATCCAATCTTGAGTGTCTTCGGAAGAGGAGGGGGTTGTTCCCTAAATCACCCAACCTACCCCATGAGATCTCAATCCCCAGAAAAAATACCTGATCCGTCTAGCAGTTCCACTCGGCAACAGATTTCGGCGTCCCCAGGCAGCCACGTTTCGCATCTCACAAGAAACAGTCAAAGTAAAAGGTTTCACAAACACAAATGTTCAATAGTTATTTAACAAACAGGAAATTCACAAATATAACTCAAACTAGTTAACAAGCAAAAGACGCGAGACCTCTCCGCGTATTAAAATCAAACCGATATGTCAGGACAAATGGCGGCCGTCCGCCATGCCATTCACGCGAGCAATTTCATGCGGCGCGGCCTCCCCGCGCGATGTCCAAACAATACTGAATTCAAAATGGTCGCTCGCGACTGCCGACGCCGGCCGAGCGGGCGACGACGCTACTAATATGAAACTACCGCACGCGCTAGAATATTACGGCGGCGAACGGACAAAACAACATAGATTTTATTACAAACATCCCCCCGTCCCGGTCTGAGAAGCAGACCGCTAGCTTACTCTACGGGAAGGCGGGCGAGAGAGGTCACACCTCTCCTTAAAATCGAACCGTCGACCAACACCTCAGCCACACGCGGAGTGCCATCTCCGCCAAGAATCAAACGTAATATGCGAGCTCGTCGCCAAAGCAATGAGGGCAAATTTGCCTCTTTTAACAATACTAAATCACCCTCCCTGGGAGGCTCAGTCCTGTCTGTCCACTTCACTCTTTGCTGCAGCAAATGCAAATATTCAAGCGACCAGCGACGCCAAAAGTCCTGGCTCATTTGCTGCAACATTTGAAAACGCGACAACCGATATACGCGTTCATCCTTCCACGGGTATTCGGGCAGGGCATTCAACGGCCCTCCCACCAAAAAATGACCAGGGGTGAGAGCTTCCAAGTCATTTGGATCTGGAGATAGCGGACAGAGAGGACGAGAGTTGAGGACCGCCTCAACTTTACAAAACACTGTGGCCAGCTCTTCAAAAGTTAGAGCCGTTTCTCCGATAATGCGGCGGAGGTGGGTCTTTGCGGATTTCACAGCCGCTTCAAAAATCCCTCCCCAATGGGGGCACCTTGGGGGACTAAACTTCCAGGTTATTCCCCTTTGGGCAGCAATTTGACTTAAACTAGTACAATTTTTATCAATAAACACAGAAACATCCTTAAGATAATTTACAGTTCCCTTATAGTTTGTGCCATTATCAGACCTAATAAGGGAAGGTAGACCTCGACGCGAAACAAAGCGATCCAACGCGGCGACGAAGGCCTCCGTAGTCAGAGCCGATACCACCTCCAAATGGACAGCCTTGGTGGCCAAACAAACAAATACACACAAATAGCCCTTCACAATACGGGCATTACGAAAGGGAGAAGCCTTGATCGAAAAGGGGCCGGCAAAATCGGTTCCAACGCCGTCAAACGGCCTCGAAGGTCGGATTCGATCAGCGGGCAAATCACCCATCTGTGGCTGCATCGTGGATGCCTTCAACCTATAACATGCAATGCATCGAAACAGGACACTACGGATTGCTCTTCGGGCAGACAAAATCCAAAATTCGCGTTGCAAAATAGCCAACAAAGCATTGCACCCAGCATGGGCGTTACGAATGTGTCGATCAGACACCAAAAGCTGCACCAAGGGTCCGCCCTTGGGCAACAACAGAGGATGGCGAGTCTCATATGGAAGATCCGCCTTCCGGAGCCTGCCTCCAACCCGAAGAAGCCCATCCGAGTCGATGTACGGGTTCAAACGAGCGACCGCGCCCTTCAACTTAGCGCGTCCGTCGCGCAAAATACGAAGCTCTGACTCAAACCGTCCGGTCTGCACGACACGGACCCAATGCAACAATGCGCTCCGGCGCTCTTCTGCACCTGCAATCGGCTCCAACCGCTTTGCCTGTGGGTTTCTACAATTATGTATGAAACGCTTAATCCAACTGGTAACACCCAGAAGCTTATCCAAACTGCTATACCGAGCAAGTAGCCAATCCGGCTCCGACGTCGTCTCAGCGACTACAGCATGTACATGAAGCCCAGTCAAACTCAAAGAAGTAACATCTGTCTGACAGACAGGCCAAGAAGTTTCTGATCCCATCAGCCACTCTGGACCCCACCAGAGCGGGTGTGACACCAATTCTGGTGCCGTACAACCTCGGGAAGCACAGTCCGCTGGGTTAAGCTCTCCCGGCACATGTCTCCATGTTATATCAATTCCGATATTCTGGATTTGGGAAACCCGATTTCCCACAAAAACCTCCAAGGTATGTGGGGCCGCGCGCAACCATGCAAGCGCGACCTGGCTATCCGACCAGGCGAAGATGTCCCGTATCTCGACCGTGGCCGCCAGCTCACATGCAACGTGATGCAACAATTTAGAGAGAAGGTGAGCTCCACTCAACTCAAGCTTGGGAATAGTCAGCCTAGTCCTGATGGGGGCGACCTTGCTCTTCCCTAACAAAAGCGAGACATTGACCCGGCCATCGGCGTCAACTGTCCGCATATAGACTGACGCGGCGTAGCCTCGCTCCGACGCGTCACAAAAGCCATGCAGGCTGGCTCGATATTTCCCGGGGGCAATATTCGACGAGGCAAGGCAATCCGATTGACTTCCTTAATCGATGAAAACAACTCGAGCCAATCATCCAATGGAGAGCCAAACAGCGGCTCGTCCCACGAGACGCCCAAAGTCCAAAGTCTCTGAAGAAGACACTTTGCAGAGAATATCACTGGACTGATCCAACCGCTTGGATCAAACATACGGGCTATTACGGACAACACCGTTCTCTTAGTCCAGACCTTTGGTATTTCCAAGTCCACTTGGAATGTAAAAATATCGGTTAGCGGCTGGTACTGCATGCCCAGCACCGCTATCCTGTTGGGATCATCCACATCCTCAAACAGGTGAGGGTTCTGTTGGTGATCCTCCGGGATCCCTTCTAGAACTTTAGGCTCATTAGACAACCACTTACGTAGCTCGTAGCCACCTGTCTTCAATATTTCAATCAATTCATCCCGCAGTAGGAGGGCCTCCTCAATACTTTGGGCTCCGGTGCACACGTCATCAACATACAAGTCACGTGACAGCACGGAAGCCCCACGGGGAAAGCGGATCCGTTCCCGCTCTGCCAATTCAAGCAATGATCTGATGGCGATATAGGGACTAGATTTCAAACCATACGTGTTTGTGTTGAGTTCATACACCGTCACAGGATCCTCAGGGCGCTCACGCCAGAGTATCAACTGGAATCGCCTGTCCTCAGGATGTATGACTGTCTGGCGGAACATCATCCGGATGTCCGCACCAAAAACCACTTGATGTCTTCTAAAGTTCAAGATGATGTCAATTATGTCCCTATGCAATTTGGGACCCGAATGCAAACACAGATTCAACGAAACCCCGTTCGAAGTGGGTGCGGACCCATCAAAGACAGTCCGCAACTTGCCCGTTGAGGCCTTCACCACCGCGTGGTGGGGCAAAAAATAATGCTCAGTTGAGCTCCAATCAACTCGAGCCGGAGACATGTGACCCAAATCCTCGTACTCGCGCATAAATTCAATATATTTATCGCGAAGTACGTGGTCACGCTGCATACGTCGCTCCATGGACAGCAGTCGTTTCTCCGCAAGCGACCTACTTTGCCCTAGGCTAGGACGAGAGGCAACAAAGGGTAACCTAGTTACAAACCGACCGGAGGGCAACCTCTCCGTGGTCGATCGAAAAAGGGCTTCGCACTCAGCGTGTTCCGGATCCATCCTGGAACTCATAGGTGGCTCCTCCACCTCCCAAAACCTTTGCATGGTCTTGGCCAAGGACGCTGATGCGACGACCGGTGGCTCCTCCACGGTGCTATTATCAAACACAGGGCCCATCAGGGCGAAACCAAAGATAGTAGACACTGCCATCAGTGAAGACGAACCCAGAGCTTTCTGGGTACCCAACAAAATCCAACCCAATACGTCCGAGCCCAGGAGCAAGTCCACTGGGCCGGGATGAAAGACAAAGGGGTCGGCCAAGTCCAGACCCGAAACCAAAGACAACACACCCGGCGGTATGTCTGTCGAGGGGTGCCAACCCGCAATGGTATCCATTACCATAGCCGAGGTCGTGATCCTCATTGTGGAGGACTTCAGCGAAGAAAAGGTGACAAGTGTCTGGCCCGTCAGACACTTCACCTGTATGCCACCAACTCCAAGAAGTGGCACAGGCGAGTCTTCCACGACTAAACCTAACTGGCGTGCCACTCGAGTGGTAACCAAACTGCTTTGAGCCCCTGAGTCCAACAGAGCTCTCAAATTAATGGCTTCCCCTACGACCCCATACGCGGACCACCGCGGTAGGGAGCAGAACCGTCCGCGGCTCTGTCCCAGCAAGGGAGCAAGCTAGTTACGGGCTCCCCACTCTCTCCAAACCAGGGGCGCGCCACTGACCCGGATAATATGGCGGGCGAGTGCACATCCCCATCTGAGGGGGGCATAACCCGCGGCCCGGCCATACATATGGTACGGCGGGTGGTACTCCAGCCGTGGGTACTCGTGCAGCGGCGGAGAAAACCGCTGCGGCTGCATGTGTTGGGCATTGGTAACCCGCGTGGAGGGGGTGTCCCCACTCTCACGTCCGATCTAGGGCCCCCGCCCATGGGGGCCCTATCCGGGCCTGGCCAGCCACATACTGGCCATGACCTTGGGGCGCGTGGTCCCGGTCCGCCAAGACCCGCGCAGGTACGCGACCCCCTCCCGAGGGGGGTGCGACGAGCGAAGCCGCGTCCTCCGTCCGATGGTGGAGGGCTTCGCGCAGGAGCGCCCCCGCCCATAGGGGACCCCTGCCTCAACAACCGGGGGCCATCCCCGTTCCGGTTCATGCAGAGCATCACGTGGTGCAGCCCACGGCATGCACTGCATGGTATGGCCCTGGGACAGTCACGTGCATAGTGACTGCCCAAACAGTAGAAGCAAAGTTCATGCCGCCTTGCCATGCGGCGCCGATCTTGTACTGGCAGTCTCTGCCAGTCCCTGCATTGCAGCAGGCTGTGGCCCATCCGGCCACATTGCAGGCAGTCCGCGTCCCCCGCGACTGCTGCCGTGTGTGCAACCCGCACACCAGCTCCACGCGGTGGCGGTTGCCGTCCCTGTTGGGGCTTACCTCTCCATGAGGGTTCCAAGGGCCTACGTTCAGGCGCTCTGGATGGCGCTGAGTCCGTCATGGTATTCTCAGCGGCCCGTGCCTCAAACTCCAAAAACTTCACCAAGTCAGTGAATGTTGGTAGGGTGGTGCTATCCCGCTCCGCATTTTCGCGCTCAAACCGCGAGCGGATGTCATTGGGCAATTTGCCCAATACAATGTGCACCAACAAAAAAGACCATTGGTCCACCGGCAGCCCCAGTGTGCGGAGCGCGTTACAGGCCACTGTAACGGGCGTGAGCAACTGCAGGCGCAACTGTGCCCTGTTGGCCACCTTGGGCAGGGCCATCAACTGTGCGGCGTGCGCATCCGCTAACAAACGTAAATTTTGGTAGCGGGAGTTCAATAACTCCCAAGCCGTATCGTACTGGTCGTCCTCCACCCGGAGGTGCTGGATGAGCGACCGCGCTTCATCCTTCAGAGTGGAGAGGAGGTAGGCCATCTTCTGGGCCTTCGACAAATCCTGTCGTGCTACGACCAGGGACTCAAACATATTTTTGTAGGCTACCCACTCCTCCATCCTACCCCCAAAGTGGGACAGCTGAAGGGTGGGGAGCCGACCAGTAACCGCTGGTCCTTCCTGTCTAACAGGTGTGCGAGGGGCTGGTCCGCCAGCCTGTCTCGCCCTTATTGCGGTCGCCGCCTCCGCGATATCATCGTGCAGACTCAGGATCTGGTCCATGTCCGCCATGTGACCTGCGTAGACCTCCGGGGCAAGTTCGGCTTCGGTAAGCACCACCATGGCCGCTTCCGCGCTAATCAATCGTGAGTGGAGGTGATCCGCTCTTAGCAGTATGGCGCCCTCCCTGTCCTTCCGGGACAGGAGTCCTCCGGCCGTCACAAACCATCTCAATTCGTTGGCGAGTGTCGCCCTAGCATTGGAGACCTTCGCCATCGCGTCAAGTCACAAACAAAAAATAACAAAAGGTAAATAAAAAACAACAAAATCAAACAACTACACGAAGAACCGCGGTAGGTATGAGAATGGCACAAACCCGGAACGCACGGTACAAACCGCAAACAAATACAAAAAAGGTTACAAATATTCTTATACAAACAAACTAAGAAAAATCTAATAATTTTTACAAACAATTAATTATTTTTTACAAACGAACAAATAGAGGGTAGATAAACTACGCTCTGCTACCAGAAAATGTGCAGAACAACTACGCTCTGCTACCAGAAAATGTGCGCAGAGAATCCGGGCAAACGAAATGGCGGGAGGGTTCGGTACCGAAAAATATACCGGGTAAAAAAAGTACCGGTAAAAAACCTCGACCCGACACTACGTCTGTCCGACTAACCTAACCTAACCTATACGCAGTCTGCTACCACTGTAGTTTACAACGGGAACTACAGAACCCTGTATATTAAACCTAACCTAATAGCTACAACCACCCACAAACCCAAGGGTCACTTACCAAACTTAATCTTCTGCTCTTCGGATCCAATCTTGAGTGTCTTCGGAAGAGGAGGGGGTTGTTCCCTAAATCACCCAACCTACCCCATGAGATCTCAATCCCCAGAAAAAATACCTGATCCGTCTAGCAGTTCCACTCGGCAACAGATTTCGGCGTCCCCAGGCAGCCACGTTTCGCATCTCACAAGAAACAGTCAAAGTAAAAGGTTTCACAAACACAAATGTTCAATAGTTATTTAACAAACAGGAAATTCACAAATATAACTCAAACTAGTTAACAAGCAAAAGACGCGAGACCTCTCCGCGTATTAAAATCAAACCGATATGTCAGGACAAATGGCGGCCGTCCGCCATACCATTCACGCGAGCAATTTCATGCGGCGCGGCCTCCCCGCGCGATGTCCAAACAATACTGAATTCAAAATGGTCGCTCGCGACTGCCGACGCCGGCCGAGCGGGCGACGACGCTACTAATATGAAACTACCGCACGCGCTAGAATATTACGGCGGCGAACGGACAAAACAACATAGATTTTATTACAAACAACCTCTGTACCAAATTTCATCGAAATCCGTCCAGTAGATTTTGCGTGATTGAGTACCAAACATCCTCACAAACTCACAAACTCACAAATTCACAAACTCACATCCAAACTTTCGCATTTATAATATTAGTATGGCTGCTGAAATTAACTTAACACATTGTAATTGCAAATGTGTTACATTAGCTTTTAAATTTATCTATAAGTAAAGTATATTTCTTTGAAATCACATCTAGTCAAGAATATGCTAGTTTGGTATGTAATGCGTTAAATGCATAACATCACATTTCGTTACTACAAAACTCTGAGCGGCATATTTTATTTTATTTTATTTTTATTTTATTTTATTTATTAGGAAGACCAACAGCCATTTAAACTACAATAGGTTATCACTTAAGAACTAAAGAAGCCAATTACAGGTCCTCACAAATAGAAGAATAATTACATAGTTGAAAAAGAAGTTGAACATTTTTTTTTTTTTTACACTACTTTAACAAATACTGTGGGTATATGTTACAATTACAAAAATAAGTATTAATTTATTAATTATTCCTGTAGGTGTTCCGACAAAATTCGCTTAGCTCTTGCTACACTTGTAGTAAATAAATCTATATCAAGACTACGAGATATGTTATTGAAATTATTGCCTGCACGCACCATATACGAGTTTCGCCGATATTTAGTAGATACTATCGGTGTACGAATAAGAGGGTTATACCTGAAAATTCTAGAAGGTGCGTTTAACTTCAATTTAGCCAAAAGATCGGGAGAGTCCACTGAACCAGAAGCTATCTTTAACAGATATACGATGTCAGCAACGTCTCTGCGAACTTTTAATGGAACCAAATGTTGCTTTTTGCAAAGGTCGAAATAGTTGTCAGAACTATATTTAATGTTGAGCCGAAAACACAAGTACTTAACAAATTTCTTTTGAATACTTTCAATGCGATCGATATAGACATTGTAGATAGGGTTCCATACCTGAGAGGCATATTCTAGGTGAGTTCGCACATAAGTACAATATAGAATTTTGATAGTTTTAATACTTTTAAATAATGATGGACATCTTAACACGAAACCTAGGGCTCTATAGGCCTTTGAGACAATATTATCGACATGGACGTCGAATATAAGTTTAGAGTCGTGGTGTATTCCCAAGTCACGTACTGTCATAGAGCGTTGCAGAGATTGCTGCTTAAGCGTATATGTCGTAGGTATCACGTTATATTTTCTAGTGTAAGTGACAACAAAACACTTTGAGGGGTTAAGGTCAAGCCCATTAAGGGTACAATATTGTTCAAGACGACAAAGATCGGCCTGGAGAGCCGAAGCGTCAGCCTGTGATGATATTTTAGAAAATATCTTCATATCGTCCGCGAAACAAAGCAGTCGTGATGTGAGTAAACAGTTTTCTATGTCATTGATCACAATATTGAACAAGAGGGGCCCAAGCAGAGAACCTTGGGGTACGCCGCTAGGAATGTCAACCCAGCTAGATATGTAATTGTTAACTACAACAGCCTGTGTTCTATGGTCAATGTAAGATGAGAACCACCTTAGGAGATCCCCACTGATTCCCATGGAAGCTAGCTTCAATAAAAGTATGCTGTGATTTATCCGATCAAAACATTTGGCATAATCAGTGTATACAACGTCGACTTGCTCACCAGCATCCATGGACTCAGTGAGAAAATCATTTAAGAGTACCAAGTTAGAAACAGTGGACCTTCCACTAATAAAACCATGTTGAAAAGAACCAAAAGAATTTTTCAATGCCGAGTATAACTGATTGTAAATAATACGTTCAAATACTTTAGCTATTATACACAACTTTGAGATTGGTCTATAATTTGTGACGTCTGTTTTAGATCCCTTCTTATGCACAGGTGTTATAAATGCAGACTTCCATATACTCGGGACAATACAATCACGCAGAGATTTTTGAAATAATAACGCAATAGGAATAGAAATCGTTTCCGCCGTGGCTATGAGAAAGGAGGCAGGCAGCTTATCGGGTCCGGCCGACTTTGATGTATCAAGAGATAGTAGATGCTTCTGGACATCATCTAGAGTTATCTCAATATTCGAAATGTGTCCAGAAGGAATGTGGTTTGGCTGAGCTGAATTAGCATCATTGGGTTGAGAAGATACAGTGGGGTGGGTAAAGTTGGAAAGAAAGTAGGTAGAAAATGTATCACAAATCTCTTTCCCTGTACTTACTTTGATATTATTATAGGTGAGATTACTTGGCATCGGACCAGATTTTGAGTTATTTTTTTGTTTAATATAAGACCAAAAGTACTTAGGGTTCTTAATAATAGATTTTTCAACATTAGCCAAGTAAGCCTCATGACACTCCTTCTCCAGTTTTCTCACTCTGTCGCGCAACAACTTAAATGTCTCAAGGTCAGATCGATTACCATATACGTTATATTTTCGGAAAAATTTGTTCTTTTCTTTAATTACTTTAATAAGTGGTCTAGAATACCACACAGGGTACGAATTATGTAATGATTGAACTGTAGGAATATAATTACTAATGAATGAGTTAATTGTGTCGTAAAAATAGTTAACAGAATCCTCGACAGTTCTATGAGAAAATTCCAGAGCCCAGTCAATTTTAAGAATTTCTGAGTTAATTGCACAATAATTACCTTTATGAAATAATCTTTTTGTAATCGGGGCTGGTTTTAGGTAATCCTGGGAGATAAACTCAGCAGAGATCGATAATGCACTATGGAGAGGGTCAATCGGCACCAAGGGATCGGGGCATTCTGATACTTTACATAATTCATTAGAGATAACTAAATCTAAGATTCTTCCCTGACTATTTAAAATACCGTTGTATTGAGATAGACCGTGCATGTTCAACTCATCGACAAGTAAACATTCGTCCTCAGAATTAAAATTACTTGGGCTGTATGCTAAATCGTCATTTTGTTGCCAATTAATTTTACTCATATTAAAGTCACCAACAATTAATAATTTATCAACCGGATTTTGCAATAAAATTTCATTTAATTTATGGAAATAATTACATATCTGTTGAGAGAATGAGTTGCCTAAATTCTGCGTGCATAAATATAAACAACACAGGTGTAATTTGATTGATGGGTCTGCAGATTGCTTCGAGTCTTGAGAGGGCGTCAGCAACACTATTTTCTTTTCCAGAAATATGGCGTATGTCAGACGTAAATTGCCCGATGTATTCTAGGTATCTCGTGCGACGGGGCGTCTCGTTCTTGCTTTGGTTTTGAAGTGCGAATGTGAGCGGTTTGTGGTCGGTGAATATTATCAATTCCCGTCCTTCAAATGATTTTCTGAAGTACTTCATGGCCATGTAGTGTAGATGGAAAGTAATTCCCGGTCGTAGGTACTGTACTTTGTTTGAGCGTCGCTGAACTTTTTGGAGAAAAATCCCAAGGGCTGCCACTTGCCATGTATTTGTTGTTGTAGTACGGCGCCAGCGCAGGTGTCTGAGGCGTCGGTCATCAATGCGTATACAGCGTCGCATGACGGATGAGATAACAATGCTGCATTCTTTATATCTTCTTTGCATTGGTTGAATGATTCTATTGCTTCTTCGCTCCAAGTGATAATCGACTTATCATTCTTCTTTGATTGATGTAAATATTGATTGAGTAGGCGCTGATGGCTGGCAGCTTTGGGAATGCTTTGACGGTAGAAGTTAATCATTCCCAAAAATCTTCTTAATTCTTGTATTGTTTTTGGACGAGGATATTTTGTGATAGCTGCGATCTTGTCGTCGGTAGGCTTGATTCCGTCAGAAGAGACAGTGTATCCGAGAAAGTCGATCTTTTCTTGACCAAAAATGCATTTCGCGACGTTCAATTGTAGGCCATGTTTTTCCAGACGTTGGAACACTTCTTCCAGATGTTGTCGGTGAGATTTCTCGTCTTTTGAGACGACCAAAATATCATCCAAAAAAGCAAATACTGGAAGGCCTCTGAGCACGGAATCGATGTGTCTCTGGAAGGTTTGACCTGAATTTCGTAGGCCAAAGCACATTCTTGTAAATTCGTAAAGGCCAAACGGCGTAATGATGGCAGTCTTCTTGATGTCGTCTTCATGTATCCTCAGTTGAAAAAATGCTTTTTGAAGATCCAGTTTTGAAAATATTTTCTTCCCTTCCAGGTTGCTAGTAAAATCATGCAGGCGTGGAATAGGGTAGCGATCGGGTACGGTAATCGCGTTTAATCTTCTATAATCTCCACAAGGTCGATATTCTTCATTCTTCTTTGGTACCATATGTAGTGGGCTGGACCATGGGCTGCTAGAAGGTCGACAGATTCCTTGGTCAATCATCAACTGGAATTCTTCTTTTGCTAACTTCCAGTTTATGCGGGGGTAATGGTCTTGCTTTTGCAAATACTGGTGGGCCATATGTCTCGATGTGGTGTTCAACGTCGCTGTTGACTATCCTCTTCAGAGTGGGTCTGGTGATATCAGGATACTTTGCAAGTAAGTCGTGATATGGCTGATTTTTGTCGATAGTTCTCAAACTTCCTTGTGTTATGCTCTGAATGCTTCCCTGGATGCATAGGCTGGTTTTTTATCCACCAGTTTCTTCCCTGTTAGGTCAACCATTAAGTTGTGATGGTGAAGAAAATCTGCGCCAAGTATCGGTCTCTGTACGCCGGCGACGACGAAAGTCCATTTGTATGGGCGCCGCAGTCCGAGATTGAGCGGAACGATTCGCTCGCCGTAGGCAGGTATCGACGAACCGTTAGCTGCGTAGAGGTAGTTGGTGGGGGTTTGTTGTTTCTTATCCAACTTGCGCGCGGGAAGTACTGATACATTGGCCCCAGTGTCGATGAGAAAATCGAGTCCTGTTGTACGATCTTTGATGAATAGACGGAAACTTGATATTTCGTTGACCCCGGAGTTCCGTCGTTGCCAGAGTCGATGTTAGTTTTCCGAATCCTTTTAAATTCGCAGGGCTTCTGACATCGGTAAGCTTCTTTGCCGAATTTGCGGTGAAAGTGGCAAATTGGGTTTTTCTCAGCCGCAGATCTTGAACGTGAACGGGAGCGATTATTGTATTGACGATTATTATTATATCTTCCTCTTCCTCTATAAAATCTCGGCGGTCCCGATCTTTCCATCTTCAGGGTGGCAATTTCTTGGGCCAGGACGTCAATTTTCTTAATCAGCTGTTCATTAGTTGCTGATGACGTCGATGCTTGACAGGAACAAATAGATTGGACTTCCTGGGTTTGCTCGGTCATTTTGTCAGCCATGGATGCGAGAACGTCTAGCTGGGTTTCTTTGCTGATGGCCAAAACTGCGCGAACTGATGGAGGAAGGTGGCCCGTCCACATGATCTTCAATGTGTTGTCTGGTACTCGGTCGCGGGCTAAATCACGCATTCTGCGCAATAATTGCGATGGTTTCTGACTGCCAAGTTCCATCTCTCCCAGAAGTTTCTGAAGTTGTCTTGACTCTGACTCTTCATATGTAGATAACAGCCGTTCTTTCAGTGTTCCTTTAGTTCGAAGACCCCTTACATTTTGATAATAAACGTTCAATTGTGAATTAACCACTGTAGTACGGATGTTTTTTAGAAACAAAATTGCGGTAAATTAAGTTATATATACGGTAAAATAAATAAGAAATGTATACGGCGAGACTCGCAGTTAAAAAGTGTAGGCAACAAATAAAGGGTAGATAGACATAAATCGTACGAAATATTAGCGAATACGGAAAGAATACAATAGCGATAATATTCACTACAAGCATAGCAGAGCGATAAGCCAAACAAAAGACACCCGAGTGCGGACAATAGAAATGTCGAGTCATTGAATCCACGTCAGGTGAGCGGAACATTTTTATCTCATGTACGTTTAACTCTAAGTGAATATTGCTAAACAAAACTAATAACATGCTAAAATAATTTTTCAGCAACACACAGAGAATATGTAGGGGTAAACTACACTTTTGAATAAATTGATATGATAAATGATAACGGAAAGGTATGGAAATGATACGACCAGTCCGGTTGGGTGTATGTAATAGACTTTTTATTGCGATTACTGAATTAACAAACGAGCCGCGTCAGCAAAACGCGGCGCTTGGTAAAATGTACGAATATAGCTCGTACATCTTGGCTCTCAAGAAAAAACAAAGATATGATAATAATTATGATCGAGCCACAAACCGAGAAAAAGTAACAAATATAACATGAAAAATATTAAAAATGTAAAATTTAAAAATGTTCTATGTTAGTTTGATATAACTAAATGTCTAATGTTCAGTTGTTAATTGTTCATTGGGGATTTCGAATCTTACGGAACGCTTTATCATAGGGGAGGTTGCCTTATCGACACTAATGATAGATTCGCGCACTTCACTTGGGACACTTTGTAATCCGCGCACATTAAAAACCACCATTTCACTATCTCTATCCGCTGGAGAGCCCTCCTCCGCGGGCTGCTGAGGGCCCGGCGGCGGCGGCGGCGGCCGGGTGGCCGACGCTGCGCCAGCCAGGCGAACGCATCGCGCTCTCACACGCTGGAACACGATCACGCTTCCTATGATAGCCAGCAAGCCAATGATAAGATATCCCAAAGTGTAGTGATGGATATCGTGAACAGTGAGCTCACCATTAGACTGTTCCTTAAGATCTGATAATTGGGAGTCTATTGAACGCCATTTATCAGTTTGATTATCCAAGGGAGTGATATATATAGCACTAGACGTATTTATTAATTTGTTTAGGATAGACACCTCTGGGATATCCACTCTCTGATTGATATTGATTTGATTCATATAGTTATTGTGTGCGAAAATAGAGAAGTCACTGCCCTTTATAGTGCACATAGAGTCAATATGAATGATACCGTAGCCTCTCAGCTGTTTTGACGTCACCTCAGCTGGGCATAAGATGCGGACGATGCACTCATCACAGCAAGCGAACAGCCAGGTGTTGTCGGCGTGTAACTTAATCCAGCTCTCTCGGCAACTTGATACCTCCGACGTGCACGGTGATAAGCTCGGGCCATTGTTTATTAATTTAATGTCGCATATTGATTGTTTTATATTGATATCATATATTGGCCTATCCAAGGAGCAAAATAATTTTTCGTCTGATGCGTGTTTACATGTTGACAAATCACTCTCGGATAAAAATATAACTGAGTCTCTCTTGATGTTAAAACCGATGAATGGGAACGCCGGAAAAATTTGGTACACCTTGTCATCCCCTTTTTGTGGTATGCTAATAATTTTGTCCAACTCAAACAGATCGCCCCCCACTAATGGTACCTTGACTTCTACGATGAGATACTTTTCGGTGATCCTTGCAGAGGCTCGAAGTAATTTGTAGAGTTGCATGATATTTGATCTGTCGACGGGAAGTACGAGGTCTCCTTGTAGTTGTCCAGAAATAATATTTACTTGCCGTTGCAATTGTTCTGGAGGTAACATATGAGTACTTATGTGTCCTTGATAAATGTCTGTTACCGTATCGATTAATGTTTGTTGAATGCTTTTTATTTTCGTTATGATAATATGAGACGTTAACGATGATAATGAGAAATAAAGGGCGTTGTTTGTGTCTACTCGAATACGATTGGATTCCAGATTCATCTTGTTGACTTGTTGTTCTATGAGAGCGAAATTCCTTTTCATGACGTCTTCATGTCTCTTCAGTATGTTAGACTCCGCTTCCAAGATGATAGTTTGATTGCGGATTAAGTTTTGTAAGTGGTTATCATGCGAATTTAGGGTTTCTATATCCTTTTGATATTGCTCAGCAAATCTTTCATCCAAGACGCCGAATAACGAGTTGGCAATATATCCGACGCCGTTTATTAATCCTCTTTTTTGTCTTCTGTTATTTAGATTTGTAGATAAAATAGAGTTATAATGATCAAT
Organism: Ephestia elutella; assembly: GCA_018467065.1. Lineage (NCBI taxonomy): Eukaryota > Metazoa > Arthropoda > Insecta > Lepidoptera > Pyralidae > Ephestia > Ephestia elutella. The sequence goes on along the minus strand of CM031587.1, from coordinate 1,635,962 downwards.
TTCATCAAGGTCATGAACCAATTGTAGGATGATATTATCTTGCAAAAGCCTGTCAGTACTCAGTGAGCAGCCTTTGACGTGTGATACATATTTACGTACATCATTTATACTCTCCCAGTAGGAGCTCATGTTATAAAATAGGATAAGTTTCCAATCATCTCGTATAAACTGAACCTGTGATATTCTATCGAAGTATAATCCTTGATGACTATTTAACTCTGTGATATTAAATCCTTGCTGATGTTGGACGCTTGGTGATATTAGGAATGATAGACACATGAAAATTGATAAAAATAAGTTCTGAAAGACCTTGCGTCGTGGTCTTTTGCTACGTTGATCTTGATCTGTATCTATAGAAGCGGGTTTGTTTTCGACAGGGGAAGGTGAAGATTCTTGTGCTGGGAGCAACGGAACTAATTTGATAACGGGTCTTTTGATAATATTACTTTTCGTTTTGATAGATACTACTCTGACATTTCCGTCTGTTCCGGGATGTGTTTCTAGTACCCGTCCCATTGCCCACTTGCCTGGGGGCAAGTTATCCTCCTTCACAAGTACTACGTCACCGATTTTGATATTTTTATCTTGAGTTCGCCATTTAGATCTTATTTGTAACTGCTGCAAATATTCGGATGACCAGCGCTTCCAAAACTGTTTGTTCATTGATTGTACTAGCTGTCATATTTTTGGTAGGTTGATATTTTCAGGTTCTGGCTGAGGTCTTCCTAATAACGGTCCACCGATTAAGAAGTGTCCAGGGGTAAGTATAGGTTCATCTGGATTTTCAGTTAATGGACACAGCGGCCTCGAGTTGAGACATGCTTCAATTTGATGTAAAAGGGTACAGAACTCCTCGTAGGCAAGTTTTTGTTCTCCAAGGACTCTTTTCAGATGATACTTGAGACTCTTGACGGAGGACTCCCATAGCCCGCCGGCGCTTGGATTCCCAGGGGAGTTGAAATGCCATTTTATATCCATTTCAAGATGGTTGAAGAAGTCCTGATTGATAGTTGCTAAGATTTCCTGATACTCCTTCCGAAGAACCTTATTAGCACCCACAAAATTGGTGCCATTATCACTGTATACGTCACTGGGAACGCCTCGCCGTGAGCAGAACCGTTGGAATGCAGCCAGAAACGCTGGAGTGCTCAAATCCGAAACTAACTCCAAGTGCACAGCTTTTGTCGAAAAACAAACAAAAATCGCTATATAACCTTTTGAAGTACGGACCCCACGGCCCCTATTTAGTTTTAGATCTACACTTCCGGTGAAGTCAACACCTACGTTGGAAAAAGGTCTGGACTGAACAACTCTTGCTTGTGGCAAATCTGCCATTATGGGTTGATAGTTGTTTTGACTGAAACGCCTACACCTAACACATGTTCGGAGTTGTCTTTTAACCGTACGCATGCCGCATAAAATCCAGTATTTATTTCTGATATATGATAAGGTAAGTCTAGCTCCCCCATGTAGAGTAGTAGCATGCGCTTGATTTATGATAAGATCCGTTAGCCTACTGTGACTGGACAAAATGATAGGATGTTTAGATGACCAGTTGATATCCGCGTTAGTTAACCGACCACCAACTCGTAGTAGACCCTGATCGTCGATAAATGGATTGAGGCTAGCTAGTTTACTGGTTTTATGGACATGCCCTTTGTTTTTTAAGGAATTTATATCTTCTAAAAATTCGTAATTTTGAATAGTTTTAATGATAATGTTGTAAGCTAAATTTAGTTCATTAGATGTTAAGTACGATGACCCAGTATTTACGTCACCTTTACCCGCTCGTGTTCGCGTGATGAAACGTAACACCCAGGTCATTGTTCTTGCAACATATGATAGTGAACTACAATTATTTATTAAATCAAATACAATTATAGAATGATTATAATTTAAGGCTGCGGACACACTAGGCTTTTTTAATTCAATGCTTGGTTCTTGATATATGTTATCAAATACGAATGAGTCAGACGAAGGGTTCCATTTCAATCCTAGTGTTTTCCGTGACTCGGAACATCGGAATTCAAATGGGCTATTTAATTTGTCGCTTGATAAATCTTTTACGAGCTCTTCGTTATTACTAGACCACTTACGAATGTTCATGCCGGCCCCCTTTAAAATGTTAATCAATTGATTTTGGATTTCTTTCGCCATTGGGAGTGAGTTACTTCCGCCCAGGTAATCGTCCATATAGAAATTGTTTTTTAAGGCGGACGAGCCTAAGGGATATTTGTTTGCGTCATCAATGGCGAGCTGTTTTAGGGTCCGCATGGCTAAAAATGGTGCAGCCTTGGTACCGTACGTAACCGTTGCGAGATGATATGTACGAAGAGTCTCGCTAGAGTCCGATCTCCAAATGATTGATTGTAATGGTTGATACGATTTGTTAACAAAAATTCTACGAAACATTTTTTCGATATCCGCTGTCATGACGTACTCGTACTGCCTCCATGTTATGATAAGAGATTGAAGGTCAGCCTGTAGATTGGGTCCACGCTCCATTAGGTCGTTAAGGCATTTCCCAGTGGAGGTCACCGAGGAAGCGTTGAAGACCACACGGAGTGAGGTAGTAGTGGAATCCAATTTTAGTACGCCATGATGTGGTAAGAAAAATGTTGGAAGGTCACTGGCGGTGTTTACTGGTGCGGGAATCATTTGACCTAATTGTTGATATTCCGCCATGAACTGTTTATATTTTATTGAAAACTGATCATTTTTGGCTAGTTTGCGCTCTAATTGATAAAATTGTCCTAAAGCTTTAGATTTCGATTCGCCGAGCTTTTCCTCGAAACCTTGTTTCATTGGTAACCCGACTTCGTACATACCGTTTTCTAGGCGTGTTGTTGTGGATTTGTAAAATTCCTCACAGTATTGATCACCGCTACTCATATCCGAGGATGTGGATATATCTTCCACTTCCCAATATTTTGATAAGTCTGACAGATCAGTGACGACAGCATGACAATTAAATGTTTTTACATTGCCAGACAGAATCCAACCTAGTCTGGTCTGTTGAGCGATAGGCGATTGAGACGGCCCTTTGATAAGGCCGTTCATGATAATTTCAGAATAGACGCTTGCATCCAACAATAAGTCGATTGGACGTGATAAGTTGTAGTCAGGGTCTGCCAGATTAATATTTTGGATATGAGACCAGGACTGCTTAGTGAACGTACTGTTAGGTAAGTTATTAATGACTTTTGATATTACTAAAGCTTTAGTTGTAAATTGATAATTATCGTATATTGAGTGGCACTCCATTGTGACCATGCCTTTACTTTGTTTTACACCGTCACCTATACCCGCTACGGACGCATGATATTTACGACGGTGAAGTCCTAATTGTTGAGCAATGTTTTGTGACACCAGAGAAATCTGTGCCGCTTGATCGAGGAGAGCCCTTAAAGTGATAAATGACCCATCAGATGATCGAACTTTTAACAACACGGTAGTTAACAAAATTTCTTCATCATCCCCTGCTATGTGATTCACGCTATGTTGTTTATTAGTAGGCTTACTTTCGGTGTCTCCGACAGATGATGAAGATTGCGTGGAACTAGAAGGAGATGGAATGTTTTTAGTTAATGCATCATGTAATAAGGAATTATGATCAGCGTTGCATTCTTTGCATCGCTTAGTAGAAGTACACGGGTTGTCGAAATGTTTGTATAAACAATTTTTGCAAACGTCGTGTTTCGCAATAGCCTTTAATTTGGCATCGGACGACATGCTAATAAATTTTCTACACTGATATAGATTATGATTATTTAAATTACAGATAGGACATTTTGAACTACGGGCATGATAGATTTTATTTTGATTTTGATATTTTTCGTGAGGGAAATTTTTAGTCGCGGATGTTGAAGGAGATGACTTTGTATTGTACATAGATTTTGATGATGAAGTATACTCTCGTTCTTTTTTGTTTAGGGGCTCCAACGCTTCAAATTTTGCTTCTAAGAAGCTGACAAACTCAGTGAGCTCTGGCAGCTCTCGCGGAGCCTTACGTGATTCTTTGTAATCCTTTAGGGTTTCCGCGTCTAGTTTCTTTGACAGAAGATAGACAAGCAACGGGTCCCACGAATTGGTATCAAACCCAAGATTATGTATAGAGTGGATACATTCGACTGATATGTCGTGAAGGCGTTTAATAGCGAAAGCAGTTTGTTTTTCGACAGTAGGCTGATTAAGGAGAGTTTCGATTTGATTATTGAAAAGAAGTTGTTTATTGTTATAACGATGTACTAAAATCTCCCAAGCCGTTTCGTAATTTTCCGCTGATATGTGGAGATGATGAATTAACCGCTCTGCTTCGCCCTTAACCTTCCCCTTCAAATGCTGCATCTTTTTGAGTGTTAGTAAGAAAGTTATTATTATGAATAGCTTCAGTAAACAGATCGAAGAAGGTAGGCAACTGTGTATATTTCCCGGTAAAAATCGGAATTTCGGAGTAAAGGGGTTGATTGTTGAGTATGGACAGTTGATGAGAGTTTCCTATTTAATGATCGTTTTATTTTCTTAAACTCCAGTTCATAAGAGAGATACTCGTCTTCGTACGCTAAATCCCCACCCTGCAGAATGTCATCTATTTCAAGGTGAAGAGCATCAATGGCATTCCAGCGCGATTTGATATTGCGAAGTTCATCTTCGAGTTCCCATTTTCCGAGATCTCGTCGACGTGGATAGATCTTAACATGCGACTAAAGGCCCTAAAATTAGTTCTCTGTTTTGATAGAAGTTCATCCACTTTATCATTGGGGGATGTTGCCCTATCCTGCTTTGTGGGATTAAAGTTAGACAAACTTGACCGTACAGAGTAGTACAAGTCTTTAGTTTTTGTAAAAATGTCTTCAGTAAAATACTGGCTGCTTCTATTTTCATATTTATGTAGTTCGGTATCATTCTTCTCAAATTCTACCCAGAGGTTGTCAAGTGCTATTAACCTATTTTTCAGGTACTCTGGAGTTTTCCTGCTTGCGGAATCCTTTGAGAAGTTGATTTGTATAGATTTGATAGACTCTAGAATGGCGCTTTGGCGAGCTAAGATACTTTCCATGATAAATGATGATAAAAGCTCAAAGAAAGATAAAGGAACAGTCTTACTTGATAACTCCCGTCGGGTGGCTCACCGCTCTAACTCTCGCTTTCGCTTCCCTGCGAGCCTTCCGGAACACAGAGGTGATGATACAAGGACACCGAGCACACGGTTCACCAGATTGGGGTGATAAAGTTTTTTAAAAGTGATAAAAATGTTCGCTGTTCACTGATACAACTCGCACTACGTGACTGTCACTTGATACTTTTTGTAGACGTGGTCCAAAAAATTTGACGAAACGTCTCGAATGGTCACAACGCCGAGAGTCCTTAAAATTTCGAAGGACCAAAAAAAAAATGTAGGGGTAAACTACACCTTTGAATAAATTGATATGATAAATGATAACGGAAAGGTATAGAAATGATACGACCAGTCCGGTTGGGTGTATGTAATAGACTTTTTATTGCGATTACTGAATTAACAAACGAGCCGCGTCAGCAAAACGCGGCGCTTGGTAAAATGTACGAATATAGCTCGTACAGAATAGGTATGATTTTTAAATAAAAACACTTTCTTATTATGCTATACACAGATAAAATGCAGTCTAGGACAGTCTGTTTAAATCACTCTCGGAGTTAATTATATAGATCTTGGAAGTGTCATTTTGACGTACATGAATTTTACAAAATTTTACCCATACGTAACGATACCCCAACTTATCCTTGACGACAGATTTGGTCTTTGTCAACAGATTCTTCGACTCCACTGTCAGGTGGTCATTTACATAAATTCGTTGTGCGCCGTCACGGAAGCCAATGTCGCTAGAATTTAAATGGTTAATTGACCTTGCGGCAGCCACAAATTCTTCCTTCATGTACCTGTTGGTAAAGTGGACGATAATGGACTTATCCTTACTGTTGTGCTGCGGCACCCTGGCTATATGATTTATGAATGACTTGGAAATCGGACAATTTATGTGCTTTCCAATTGAATCAAAAATCTCGAAGATATTTTCATCTTTCTTGATGGGCACGCCTTTGATTTCTGCATTATTTAGCCGTAACCATTGCTCCTTCGTCGCAAGTGACTGTTTGCATTTGGAGAGATCCTCCTGAGTTAACTTTAATTCTTCTCTCAGAAGGTCCATCTCCGGGAGCCTAGCCTCGACAGTTTCTATTCTCTTGGTACACTCGTTTAACTTATCGTCATTGAACTCGCAGGAGGCACGCAGATCTTGCAGCTCAGCTTTAATAGATTTTACATCATCAAATAGAGTAGGCAGACACGACAGCTGACTTTTCATGTCAAGGATTTCACTGAGGATTTTCTCAAGAGACACCGCGTCGTCACTTCCCGTACCTGAGGCACCTTTGCAGTTCTCGCACTTCCAGGTCGCCTTTCGCTCGGCACCTAGCTTCCTATATCTGGTTTCGGTAATGCCGGCGCAACGGAAGTCGTAAGTGCTTTTACAGATGGAACATTGCACACCGTCATTATAAGATACATTGCAACTGCTGCACGAATTCATGATATTATGTCAGAAAGTAAATACTAATACATAAACTAATAAATAGCAAAAACTAATAAATAGCAATTAAATAAAATGTTGACGACCACTGATTTGTTTTTAACACGAGTAGCGTGTGGTTCGTATTGATGTTCAACCGAGACTGAATATGCGTCATAATGTCCCCCGTGTGCTCTAGAGGCGGAGCGGCTGCACCGTGCGGCGGGCCGCGCGGGGGCGGCGGGCGGCGGCGGCGCGCTGCTGGCGCGGGCGCGGCTTGAGGCGGCCGCGCGCCGCGCCCGCCCCGACCCCGCCGCCGAGCTCTGCCACGCGCTCGACCGCGCGCCGCACAGCAAGGTACGAGCTCACTACTACCACCACAAGCTGGTCGCTCGAGGCGGGCGGCGGCGCTGCTGGCGCGGGCGCGGCTTGAGGCGGCCGCGCGCCGCGCCCGCCCCGACCCCGCCGCCGAGCTCTGCCACGCGCTCGACCGCGCGCCGCACAGCAAGGTACGAGCTCACTACTACCACCACAAGCTGGTCGCTCGAGGCGGGCGGCGGCGGCGCGCTGCTGGCGCGGGCGCGGCTTGAGGCGGCCGCGCGCCGCGCCCGCCCCGACCCCGCCGCCGAGCTCTGCCACGCGCTCGACCGCGCGCCGCACAGCAAGGTACGAGCTCACTACTGCCACCACAAGCTGGTCGCGCGAGGCGGGCGGCGGCGGCGCGCTGCTGGCGCGGGCGCGGCTTGAGGCGGCCGCGCGCCGCGCCCGCCCCGACCCCGCCGCCGAGCTCTGCCACGCGCTCGACCGCGCGCCGCACAGCAAGGTACGAGCTCACTACTACCACCACAAGCTGGTCGCTCGAGGCGGGCGGCGGCGGCGCGCTGCTGGCGCGGGCGCGGCTTGAGGCGGCCGCGCGCCGCGCCCGCCCCGACCCGCCGCCGAGCTCTGCCACGCGCTCGACCGCGCGCCGCACAGCAAGGTACGAGCTCACTACTACCACCACAAGCTGGTCGCTCGAGGCGGGCGGCGGCGGCGCGCTGCTGGCGCGGGCGCGGCTTGAGGCGGCCGCGCGCCGCGCCCGCCCCGACCCCGCCG